>PVKA01009969.1:0-32855 GCA_004027165.1 Ctenomys sociabilis
GCTTAACTCTGGGAACTTATTAATGATATTAGTGAAAGACTATTGCTGTGGTTCAAATCTAAAATGAACTCCTAAAGTTTCCTTTTCAGAGTTGGGTTTTATTAATATGATTGGATCATAGGGACTCTATGCTTATGAGTGGATAAATCTGTTAATGAGTCCATAACTGGATGTGCTCTCAGGAGTTTGGACCTCACTGAAAAGGATGGCTTATCATTGATATTTTTCTCCAAGGTTTCTTCCTCTTTGCTTCCTGGGTGCTGTGGGGTGAGCAGCTTCACTTTGCATGGACTTCCAGCATGCTGTTTCTGCCTTACAGACAGCCAACAATGAAAGGGGCCTAATGAAAGCATCAGCCAAAATAAATATTTTTCTCCTTTATGTTGTGGGTGGCAGGTATTTTGTCTCAATGACAGAAAAAGGACTGAAATATCAATCATTATGAGTTTACATATTAAAACTAAGTGCTCTAAATGTAATATTCTTCAAAATTTTAGTGTTTTAAAATAATGTTGCATGTTAAAGCTGACATCAGTAAGAAAAAACATATACAAGATCAACACGTCAAAAATAAGGTATTCTGGAAAAATGGAACAGTGTGTGTGTTTATGTTGCTACCATGCTTAATTTTTGTAACTTATTAATGATATTAGTGAAAGACTATTGATGTGGTTCAAATCTGAAATGAACACCCAAAATTTCCTTTTCTGAAGTGGGTTTTATTAAGATGATTGGATCATAGGTACTCTAAAAATTGAAAGTGCAGGGCCAGGGATATAGTTCAGTGGCACAAGTGCATGCCTGCTAAGCACAAGGTTTTGAGTTCAATACTGGTACCAAAAAAAGAACAAGTGGGAAAAACTAATGTTGTGAAAATGGCGATATTCCCAAAACAGTGATACAGATTAAGGCAGTCCCATTGAAAATACCATTAACACATGTCATAGATCTAGAGAAAATATTCCAAAAATTCGTTTTGAAACAGAAAAGACCTAAAAGAGAAAAGACAATCCTGGGCAACAAAGAACAGGCATGAGGAAACAGTCCCTGAATTAAAATATACTACAGGTCTAGGGAGATAGCTCAGTTGTGTAAGCACCTGCCTAGAAAGCACAAGGACCAAAGTTCAGTTCCTGGTACTGCATGCTGTGCCAGCCCTGGAACCCCAGACATGCAGAGTAACCCTGAAAACCATTCATGGTGGCACACACCTGTAATTCCAGCACTGGAGAGGCTGAAACAGGAAGATCACTATGAGTCTGAGTTGCATAATGAAATCCTGTATCAATCAAAATTAATTAATTAAAAAATTTTAAAATAAATAAATATATAAAATTATATTTATCTACAGAGCAGATAAATCAGCATGCTCCCTTTAAAGAACAAACCTGAGGATCAATGGATTAGATTAGAAGATGGATGCAGACACAACTACAAACACAGTCAGCCATCTTATCCTTTGTCAAAGTGGTCAAAATATGTTCATTGGAAGATATTTAATAAATTGTGCTGGAAACATCATACTGTCTCACTACTCTGTGAACTTAGAAGAGTAAATAAAAATGTGACAGATACAACAGTTACTCTGAAAAGGGAAAGCATTTGTTGAAAGGGAAGGAAATAATGATGTGAGGAGAAGGGATGGAGGGAAGGAAAGAGATGCATCTGTGCATGGACACAGAATGGCTTGGGTAATTGTACTGCTGATTTCCGCTTGTCTATGGAAAGAAGAAGTTAATGTTTAAAATTTTTGTCTCTTCTTTTTAATTTCTTTTAACTCTTTTCCCCGATTTTGTATGCATGTATCTGATAAATGAATCAACTAAATTGAAGATAACACTATGCAACGCAACAAACATTGTTGAAATTGTATTATTTATTCAATGAAATTCTGAGCTGTTTCTACTGTTTTCTCTTTTATTATTGTTGGTGTTATTATTGTTATTATTACTATTATTTTGTATTCTCTTTAAAAAAATAAAAAAGAATAAACCATCCCTATAAAAAAACGGTGCTGGGAAAACTGGCTTTCCATGTGTCAGAGACTAAAACCTGAACCATGTCTATCACCGTGCACTAAGCCAGAGTCAAAATGGATAAAAAAGTAAAATATTAAAACATAAATACTAAATCTACTAGAAGATAATTTAGGTAGAAATCTTGCAAACATAGGTATAAACAGAGAGTTCATTAATAAAACCCAAATTGTACAAAAAATACTTCAAAGAATCAACTGGGACCTCATCTTATTAAAATCTTTTGCACACCAAAAGAATCACCTGAGTGAAAGGATAGCTCAGTGGTGGGGAAAAATTTAAGGCAATTTTGAAGAAGTTCTAGCTAGAAAATATAGTGATTTAAAGAAAAGCAGTTCCCTCAAAGTCAAAGACCCAATCCCAAATTGGGCACCTGAAATGAATATCCACTTCTCAAATCAAGACATGAAAATGTCCTATGTATGTGAAAAAATTATCAGTATCTTTAGTCATTCAAGAAATGCAAATTAAAACAACACTGAGATTCCATCTCCTCTGAGGAGGAATGACTATCATCAAGAAATCTATAACAAATGCTGGAGGAGGTTTAGAGGGAGGGACCTTCCTCCACTCTTCATGGAAGTACAGATGAGTACAACCATTGTAGAAACCAGTGTGGAGATTTCTCAAACAACTAGTATTAGAGATCTCATTCGACCAGCTACTCCCCTTCTGAGTATCTTCATAGAAGAATTAAAACCATTATACCACAGCAATATATGTACACCCATGTTTAGAGCAGCACAATTTTCATATCTAAATCTTACAAACAACCCAAGTAGCCATCAATTGAGGAATGAAAAAAAAGGTGCTATTTTTATACAATGGATAATTATTCAACTATAATGAAGGATAAACTTGAGGTTCTCATGGTTAAATGGATATAACTAGAGACCATACTCATAAGTGAAATAAATCAGACCTGCATGTGTAAACCTCATATTTCCTCCTTAGTGTAAGAAACTGGAAGAGTAAACAAAATCCAAAATGTACAATACATACTATTAAAGGAGAAGCAACTACTCAAAAAGAAAAGGCAGCTGGGATGAGATAAAGAAGAAAAGAAAGAAATATTATAGTTAATTGTACTTCTAATTTAAGATAATTACACTACTAATTTCTATTAGTTCACTTAAAAGAATGGGTGTATATACATCTGTTAATGTTGCATACCTACATCTCTATTCTTAGTAACTACTTTGAAGGTAACAATAAATAATATATTAACCATTGTTAATTTCCTACTATCTTATTTCAAATTCTGTATCATTGTTTTTATTGTATTTCTCTCTTTAAAATAAAAAAAGAATAAACACAAATTAAATAACATTAGGTATTTATAGAAACTCATAAAGAGGGCATGAGGTCAAGACATCTTCCTCCACAAAACAATAGTCTCCAAATTTCCATGAAAGACAGCAATATATAAGGTATTCAGTACAAGATAATTCAAGGTTCTCTAATGAATAATCAATGTTTTTAAAAAATTATATTCACAGGTCTTCCAGTTCAGATTTTTCTATGCATCTGCAGCTGTGAAACACACTAGAGGCATGATATTGATGTCCTGAGTTGAGCAAAGTTGGAAACACTACTATGTTTAGAAAATTTTAATAAAGTTCCAACACTGGATGAGACCCGGTCCGGGCAGCTGGCTAAGCAGCGTGTCTATTACTATCAATATTTGACCTGAGAAACCTGAACCTGCATTTTAGTTGAATGCTGTTTATGACCTATTGAACTATGTTGTTTTCTTCAAAAATAATAATAAAAAAATAGTAATTCATCAAAGTTCTCCTTCACAGCACTTCATAAATAGACAAGATGAAATGTTTGTATCAAATAAAAATATGGCTCATGTCTCTGTCCCCAGCTTCATCGACAGAGTTCTAAAAAAGAATAAAACAAAATCAAAATATCAGTGAATTGCTTTCCACTTTAGTGAAATAACTTGTCCTATGGAATTTTTAAAATCTTACTCAGTTAGATGGAGCTTAAATTCACTCCTAAACATTTTATCTCCTTCAAAATGTTAGGAACATTCAATCATTATGGGACAAACTCAATCTAGATGTCATGTCAGAGCAAGAGAAATTTTGATATATGACATATGGCTGGCAACACTGGAAAATCCCACATGACAATAAATAGCCACAGTTCTCATTGTTCATGTATTTTATATCATGAAAAAAAAATGATGTTAAATTTTTCAGCTTCCAGGCACATTTTCCTGTATGAATGAAGTCATTTTCTGTACGTAATTATTTAAAACTTTTAATTGAAGAATTTTTGCAGATGACAAAAATTATTTTAATATTCACTCTATGTTATAACCTTGATTCTTTTTTTTTTTTTCCTATCTGTGAACCTTCACTAGCCCAAAGTAAATTTTTCCTTAGGCATACACATTCTTCTAATCCCAGTTTTCATAAGCAGTTATCCAAAATTATAGGCCTTTTATTATTTCAGACATAATACTGTACCATTTCAGGTTCCTCCAGGTAATGTCCAACATAAAGAGCAAGGCGTTTTTAGTCCTGGCTGTGCCATAACTGAACATGTCTGGAAAAGGCATCACTCAGCAAAGACATCATACACAATTCTAAGAAGCTGGAGTGGCTATGAATCACATGAATACTTAACCTTCAACACCTAAATTTAATACTGATATACAGTTAGAGATTTTAATAATTCAAGGGTTTTTTGTTTGATTTAAATGTAAGAAAAAGTGACACACTTGGTAAAAAGGAATAGCTTCCTGTTCTTAGTCTTGCGGACATCCCCATTATGTGTTTGAACCAAATCACTAGATAGTTTGGTATGAGATAAACTAAATATGCACATGAGAGCAATTTAAGTAGAAACATGAGTAATTTATTCTTATTTCTGATACTATAGTGTCATATTATTAAACACCAAAGATGTTCATACCAGATGAAAATTAATACTCTGATCATAATTATGAACTTTGATCTTTTCACAAATCAGTGGACTCAATTTAAAGTGTTTTAGAGTACAAGCTAAAAACTATGTCTACTTAGAATTGCAAATGTGTACTAGTTGATCTTTGAAACATTCTTAAACAGATGTTGTTCTTCAAAATGTATTATTCAGAAAAAAAAAAATTCCTCAGCTGAGAGATAGTTCACAGTCATAAGCACCTGTCTGGCAAGTTCAAGGTCCTGAGTTCAATCCCCAGTGGGGGGAAAAAAAACCATTATTATTCCACATGCGTTTTAAAGAAACTTCCAGTTATTGCTTATAAGAATTTACTGACTGATAGTGTTTTCTTAAAAAAAAAAATTGACCCCAACGACTGTATTTTATTGAGGATGCTATTGTGGGTTGTCTAGAAAGCCTTCTTTGAGACCAATGCAGTCATTTCCTTGGCCACTATGAAGGTTGTTAGTGTAGGCTCAGAGCTGGTCTAAATTTATAAACCTCATTACCTTGGTATTGGCTGAAGGAAATTTCCTCACATGGATAATTGTACATGTCACTATTCAATGTCCACCTTTACCCACTCTCCTGTCTTTTACTTCCTCAGAGGAAGTGTTACTAAGAAAGCACTTCAATAAACACGACAACTAACTACTTGCTTTAAGTGTATTTCCCAGGAAAGCCAACGTTACAAACTATAAATCTAGGGCCTACAATGTAAGAATATTGGTAATTAAATTTGTTGCTGTGTTGTAGAAATTATAAATGGGTTATATTATATTTTATTATTTATGAGCTCACTTCTTCAAAAGAATAGACTATATCTTTTTCTTTACTTTTGTGACATAACTATTCAAAATATATATGAAATATTACTAGATCGAATAACTAGATTTGCCCAAAATATTTTTATCTATCACTAAGAAAAAGGGAAGGTATTAAAAATAAAACTAGAATTACAAAATATATAATGCATGATAAGTGCAGTCAATTAAATCTTGATCAATTTCTTGGTTTCTCTGGCTATTGTTAATATTATTTTGTTACTCAATTTTGATGAATTTTCTCTAATGAAAGAAATTTAGTTTAGATCTCCATTATTTGGATACCAAGAAAATCTCAGTTATTTTCATTATAATCCAGGCTTTTATCTGAGTTCTTCATAGTTTCTGTTAATGGTCAGTGTATGATCACAGTAAGGGATAAAGTCGCTCTTAGAAATTAACAATTAGGAGCAAAGCAGGTGATGATGAAAAAGTTTGAGGACTAGAAGTGAATGCATAAACTTTATGTAATAAATATCAAAATAGTTATTTAAAACTAATAATGGTTCGCATAAAATCAGTACCATGTGCTATCAGGCTTTTGAGTTTTGGAGTCTGAGAGGTAGACTTCAATAAGAACAAATAATTCATGATTTGCTTTGCTGCAATTTCAAAGGAAATCAAGGCAATGCTTGGACAATGAGAAAGAGTCTGAAAAATTGAAATTAAATGACAGCTGTAAAAGACAAAGGGGTAAAGATGTTGGATATGTAACAGGATTGATGGATATCTAAATGTTTACCTTTGTAGAAACCAACCCATCTAGGAGCAAGTGCATTTTTCTAAAGTCTCAAGCACTGAAGAATATTCAAACTATAATTTTTAAACAGCTCATTGAGTGTTATAGTTTAGATCTAAAATAGCAAATTAATAAAAAATAATTATATCTTTTGTCCTTTTCTTTCTCTGTTCCACTTGTGTATTCTATTTGTATCTATCCTGAATCAATATGACTCATGGTGAGTCAAATCCAATGATCCCAGAAAGGCTTTGTTTTCAGTTGTGCTAAATGTGTACAGTATTCCCATCCATGGAGACAATCTAGCCTTTTGCTTTCCTTTTTCATTTTAAGGGATTACAGCAGTACTACCAGCCTTACAAGGGCTAAAATACAAGAATGGCTAGTCCTACTTGTTAATCATAATTTAGTACCTGAGTTTGGGTACTAAATATTCTTCTTTCAGTTTGAATTACCTGAAAAATAGAATAATTATGGAATAATTAAGGGTTAATTGTGGTTTTTTTTCCTCTCTTATATTTGTATCCATTTTACTGACTATAATTCTATCTTTTTATGTGGAGTGAAGCAAAAAAGATGGTAGTAAGGCTGGCAAAAGAAAGCAATTCTAACTTGGTTGAGGGTACAGTTACAGTTTCTTCTGAGGCTCCCTACTAATTCCACTCACTATTTCCACTGATCTCATAAGAGGTCCTATATCTCTCAGTATTTAAAAACATTTCTTGTTTGTCTTATTAAGCGATCTATTTCTCCCAGGTAGAATGCTTTTGAGAACTCTCAAAATAAGGGATGACCAAACTCAATTTGTCTCTCATTGCCAGCTCATTAGCAATTTTGATATTGCATAGTGAGTGGCTAACACAAAAACCATAATTTTTTAAGCTTCTTTTTTTTAAACATATCATGAGTTATTTTTTTGTGTTGGTTGGTTGGCTGGTTGGCTGGTTGGCTGGTTGGCTTAACATCTTCCTGTCTATGGAGGTCAGGCCACAAAGATGCTCTTTAGCATTCATAAGGACTGAGTCAGAATACAATTTACTCTCTTCACAGACAAAACCTTCACTATTTTCAAGGCATGTACTTGCCCCAAACACTCAGAAAGCTGAATATTAAAAGTAGCTCTACCCCCTGGCTTTTGTCTCCTAAAGGTATAGGAGACAAATAGACTCTTCTGAAGAGACTGCTAGATCTATACTATCTCCTTACTCCATTTTTTTTTTTTTTTTTTTTTTGGCAGCTTGGTCTCTCTGAGGGATTCACTAAGGAAGAAATAGTTTTCTTCCAACCATTTCTTAGTACATTTTGCCTATAGCAGGCAACTTTTAGCACATTCATTTTGGTATTTTTGTAATAATTGAGTTGTTCCATGATAAAGTGATTTTACTTTTGGGAATGCTTTCCGTCCCCAAATTAAAAAAACATTATAATAAAACAGAAAACTGGCCATATTCCTTCAATGAGGCAGAAACTGGAGCTACAACTCATGATTAATTTCTGGCCTTGAGGTCTGGAAAATAGGTATGAAAAAACATCTCCAAGCTATAAAAGGGGAATCTACACTGTGTATTAAAGCAATAGCAAGTTCTTAAACGAAGACAGAGGAAATTTCAGAAGCTGGCGATATGAAACCCATTAAGATACTAGAGTTACACAGCCTGTTAAAATGTGATTAATTTCTGTCCTTGAGGGAAGGTAGATAGGTGTATGAAAAAAGAGCTGTGAATGCTAAAAGTAGACAGAAATAGTGATAAAGAAACAGTAAATGTTTAAAATGAGGTAGTTAGGGACTGTGTCTGAGTACTTATAATATTTGAACTGAACAGTAAAAACCACATACAGTTTTGTTGTTACAACTTATTTCCTAGAATTATTTAAAATACTCATTTTCAGTAGATTATAACAACTCATTTATGCTTGCACCCTACTTACTGAAATAACTTTAGGTAAGTCAATACAATATTAAATCATGCAGTCATCTTAAGATAAACATAACAATAGAAAATCTTGAATTTATTTATCTAGCCTCAACATTTTGAGGTGATCCTTTGTGATAAAATACACCTTTGGGGTTTTCAAAGTAAAAGAAGTCCTATCATGAGTCTTTATGGTAAATAACTCTTTATATTATAATCGTCTTTTCAGTAATACTCCCTCATAACTAGCTGACAATTTACTATGGCATAAAATCTGAGTCTACTAAAATATTCATTATATATGACATATATAATAATATAATAATAATGACGTGCTGACATTGGATATCTGTACTTCCAAATAATAGCAAAACTAGGGGCTTGGGAGATGGCTCCGTGGAATAACTGCTTCCCTGGCAAGTACAAGGGCCTGAGTTCAATCCCCAGTTTGGCCAAAAAAAAAAAAGAGAGAGAGAGAGAGAGCCAAATAATAACAAAACTAAAAGTTTTAAAGCTTCTTTAGAGGTTGCTAAATAACAATAATCATTGCTAGATTATTATTGCTACATATGTTGTATGCTAATATTAAATATTATGATCACAGCCAACATGGTACATATGGACTTATGCTAGGCCAGGCACTCCATTGACTTATGTACACATATTATCTATACTCACATAATCCTTTGGAGGTGGTTACCATCATCATTCCTGTTTCAGAGGCCCAGAGCATTAGCTCTTTGTGATATCAGATCAAATAAATGAAAACACAGGTTCAATGTCATCTTCTGACCCATTTCTTTGCATGGCTTCTCCCGGCTTCTCACCCTAGCACAGATACTTTTATCAGATTTTTCATAATAATGTAGATATTGTTTGTAATATTCATCCTAATAATGAGCTATGCTATTGTTACTTCTAGAATTATACTTGGGAAGAACATAATCTGTTAGCATAAAATCTATTCATTTATAAAATTCATAATACCTTTCCATTAGAGAAAAACTACATTTCACCATTAAGAGCAAAACTATAAAACATCTTTCCTACTGCATTCAGTTCATAATGTTCCTCTAGGTGACCTCCACATTAAGAACACAGAATTTCACTTACACAAGAGGTAATTATGCAACATGGATAAATACAAGTACATAAATAATCCTAAGTACATGAGAGAATGGATGGAAAATGAATGGATGAATAAATGAGGAATGTTTTAAATAGTTTTACTCATGTGGTTAATATGTATTTACATTTGCATTAATTTACATAACTACATACTATTGCACATATACTGGCCAGAGTCCTGACTATTGTGTATCTCTTATTTCTTTTCCCCTATCTTTTCTATGCTTGATTCATTATGAACATGCTTACTTTTCTGCTTTTTTATTTTTTAGTTATGTTTATGTTTTTTTCTATTTTTTTCATATATCATTGTATAACAATGTGCAATTAAAGAGGACAGGCAATAAAAATTAGTTTGTCCTCCACAATTTAGGATTCTTTTCTCTTCAGTCTTCAGTCTTAGATCTGTGTCTTCCCCCATCCTCTCCTTTCTTTCTGTTGCTTCAGTCTTTCTTGGTGTCCCATAGTGCTTCTCATATGTGTAAAACGGTCAATGGTTTCCATCTTTGCCCATTTCTCATCATTAAAATATTAAGTAATTATTTAAATACAACTGATTGGCAGGTCATCACATTATCAGACTTCTCAAGTGAGATCTGAATGTAAATTCATAATATGTTTTGAAGAAAGGCACTGTATAGCTATGATGTACACTGTAATTATAAGAGAGAAGCTTTATGGTAATTAGTGATTAACTACCAGGATTATAAAGTCATTACATTTTACTACTGGAGAAGAAAAAAAAGAAATAGTAGATTCATGAAATTTGTCTCTGGGGAAAATACATGATTTATGCAAAAACCAATATGCTGAATTGTACTTCATAAGAAATCTGTGTATATGTCTGTGGGTAAATGAAGGAGTGCTTATTTGTTCTGATGTTGCAGTCATTGAAAGCTTTATTTTGCCATTAATCATTTCTGCAATGGGAAGCTACCTCATTTTGCTTTAACAGAGATGAATTTGTGATAGTTTCTCATCAATACTTAGAGAAAAGTTTTCCCCATAGCTAGAGTACAAACTATCACAGAAAAGGAGTTAGTTCTGTCATAAGAAAAAAAAAAACTGGTGTACACTCATATATACATGGGTGAAAAATAAAAGTAATAGAGAAACGGAAGCAAGAAATGTCAATGTCAGCTATTACCCTTCACTGCAGTGGTTAAAGGTTGTCCAGCTTATGCAACATTCTGATTGATTCTTTTTTATTTGGAAGATTTTTATTATACCCAAAGGGAAAGTTAAAGAGTTACTGCTCTTATGACAATCATAACACCAGGAATTGAAATCCCACTGGGAAAAGAAATATTTTAATAATCTATTATGTATCCTCAGCAGTAATACTGCAGTGAAATGTCATGGATAACCAAGCTATTTCAAACATTAATTTCCACACTGCTCTGTCTAGCTTTGTAAATCAGATAACCGAAGTATCCCTAGAGCCCTGTGCTATTAAAACTCAATTCATTTCCAGAAAGTGCATTTCTATAAGTTTACCATTCAAAAAACACTTTAGACAGTTTGGCAGTATTGAAATAGGTTTTATGGTTTCTTTACAACATGTCTTGTGCAAAGGATAAAAACTAATGACAAAATACTGATTTGAGCATAAATTTGTAAATCCCTTAAGAAGTCCCTGTATATTGGTAAGTTAGTTCCATAAATATTAGGTAAACTTATATGCCAATACAAATATAAAATTATTTTCTATGAGTAATTTAATAAATGACTATGGAAATTAGATAGAGACATCAATATATGTGTCTAAACAGTGTATGATAACATGCACCTATAATTCCAGAGCTTAAGAGTCTGAGGGAGGAGGATAAAGATGAGTTTGGGGCCAGATAGAGATATATAGTGAGTTCAAGTCTAGCCTGAACTTCATAGTAAGACTCTATCTCAAAAAATTATCTACATTTACCAATAACTCTTCAATGTCCCCACTTAAGTCAATACATTAATACTTTTCAAAAATATGTTCTCTAGAGAACCAAGAATTTAAAAGTGAAATTATTTATTGTTTGAAAAATTAGTTTTTCTGTCCTTGTAAAGTATCTATAAATGTTATTTGACTAGGTAGATCAAAATTTTCGAGCCTCTACTGATGCTAAGTTGCAAAACATTTAAACTGTCTTGTGCATGAAAGAAAGACCAACACAACAAAGAAATGGATTCTGGCCAAACAATTAGTTTAGGCTGACATCAGCTAACAGCTGACTATAGTATTTTGTAAATGCTGTTCTGGATACTGGAGCCAGACATTTGAGCCAAAGGGTAAGGTATGCAAACTTTGGCTAGGTAATTTTAGGAGCAAAAACACTGATACTTAAGAAAATCTGTGTATCTTTCCACTTGTGTTGATATATTACTCGGCATTTTCTGCATTTCAGTGTAACTATAAAGTAACTGGACACCTAAGCATATGTTGTCTCCTTCTTTGGCAAATGGACATTCATTTGAACTGAAATAAGTAATTAATTACAAACTCAAATGACAGCTTCTTACTCTAGCATGGAAAATTTACAACTGCAGAGGGTGAATTGCAACAGTGGCTCAATTGTGGAATAGAAGCTGGCACATAGTTGTTCTGATGAGATTGCTCTGGAAAGAAACAAACTGTACAAGATGGAAGAAATCAAATAACAGGCTTTCACTGTTAACACCATGAAATGTATATCTTTATTTTCATGGTTCAGATCATACAACAATATTATGACAGACACTGAAAAATGACATCTCAAGATATATCAGCTGAAATGTCATAAATTGTTTCAAATTCACAATAGCTCAGAAAAAAAAGTAATTGTGGAAGTATAAAAACTCCACTGAGGAGAAGTAGTTTTCTAATGAAGCCCTAGAATTCTATTCTGTGATGGATTCCTTCTGAACTTCAGTAAGTTCTAAAAAATAGGTTAACTTTGATTTTGTAAATTTCCCTTTGGAAATTTGATTTTTGGTTCCTTTCCCTTTGCTGACATCCCAAATCCTAAAGAAAACCCACACCTAAATGATTATTTCATTAATTCCACACGTTAACTACTCGAAGAAAGAAGAACAATCAGAAACGTCATTCACGAATGCTCTTTCTTGAGATTTACAGAATACGAAATATATGGTAACCATCAGATAACATCAGCATGTGCAACAAAAAATGAGGGACTGTGGGATTAATGATTACTTTGGTAGCCACTTCTATATACCTAAATATACAGTCTCTTAAATTTTTCATCAGAGCTCTTTGATTATTATTGTTAGTTAAGATGCTCCTTAGGAGGTTATCTTTAGGATTTTCCATCTTTACAACAAATTACACTTTTTTTTTTCGGAACCGGGGATTGAACTCAGGCCCTTGCACTTGCCAGGCAAGCACTTATTCTACTGAGCCATCTCCCCAGCCCCAACAAATTACACTTATAATAAAGTTTCTTTTCTACCAGCATCTCACCTCTGTACTAACTGGTTCTTGTGTGATGGGGAAACAGCATCTTTTCATAGTAGCAGCACATGTGGTGGTGGAATCAATGTATCCAAATTCAACCAAGTCTAGTCTGTCACATCAACTAGCAGTCTGTTATCTGTCGGCCTCAGGCATAGTACAAAATTAGGAACTTTGCATCCATATGAAATTAAAGTGTACTTTGTATGATCGAACTAAAGATAAAATTCATTATTTTGGCAACTTCACTCAGTTATAAGGATCTCTAGTTTTGGGAATTGTGTGATGATTCTTCATGGGAAGCACAGAAGTGATTGACTATGGAAAGGCTAAGTAGCTCAATCCCCTTGCAAGCTCATTTTGGAGGAGGAAGCAGCTCGTCAGTGTGTTTCCGTCGACAATCGAAATGAACGCTTGCTCTCCTTAACGAAAGAAGAGTGCTTCAGTGAGGCATGTATGAAAAACATAGCCACAGATGCTATCGTGAAAATGTGTTTTTACTAAGTACACTAACACTGTCAGTATCAGCTCATGAAATGCACTCCACTTGGCATAAGGGAGATTTCAAGGTAATTACTGTAAAACAACTAAACTAGTATGATTATATCTGGTGATTTAAGAGGATTTCACTGTAACTCTTATAAAAAATGGAAAATCTGTTTTCCAAATGTACAATAAATCATCGAGGGTAAAATTTATCTTTAAAATAAATTTCTCTTAAATAGTTGAAGCACCTAGCACTTTGGGGGGAAAATATTCATTCTTGAAAAAGTATCTATTTGTTAGTGCTGGAAAAACTGGTTCTCTACATGTGGAAAAACTAAAACTTGACCCAGGTCAATCACCATGCACTAAACTAAAGTCAAAATGGATTAAATATTTAATCATTAAAATAGAAACACTAAGTCTTCTGGAAGAGAAAGTAGGAGGAACTCTTGAAGACATAGGGGTAGGCAAACAGTTCATGAACAAAAATAAAACTGCATGGGAAATACTTGAAACAACAACTGAGACCTCCTCTTATTGAGGAGGTTATTGTGCATGTCAAAAGAAATTATCAACAAAGTAAAAAGACAATGCACAGATTGGGAAAAAATAACTAATAAGCAGTCAGATACAGGTCTTCTCTAGAATTTGTAAAGAACTAAAAAACGTTAGGGTCCCAAAATTTATAGAACCAATCAAGGAAGTGGCATCCAAAGTAAATACACACTTCTCAAGACTCACATGTATAAATATCATATAGTCTTCCTCGTGTAGAACTCAAACTAAGAAATAAAATTTGAAAGGTATAACACAATAAAATGGAAAGCAAGAACATAAGGATTAAGCAACAAAAAGAGGGCAAGGGGAACAGCTAGAAGCATGGCAGAGGCAAAACCATCCATTTATATGCACAAGATGGTTAAGACAATGGTCCTGAGAATCTACATCAGGTTTTTGAAACTAGCAGTTAATGGGTAGGATTCTTACCCTGACTAACTATGCATGCTGATACCTATGAAATAAATAACTAACCAAGGATAGCAATGGTATCTAACAATAGGGACATGCTTGGAATGCCTGTCATTCTAGTTTTCTAAGTGTGCCCTTCTTCTAATGTCATATCAACTAATGCTATACTCTCTCAAGTAAATGTTTGTTTAAAACACAAAAAGATAGTAAAGAAAAACAAGAGATAAGGAAAAATGTCACAGGATGTCCTGCTATAATTTTGCATTTCTAAATTTCTGTGTAAATGTGCACAATTATTTATTTCAGTTTTTTACCACTTTTTCACATTCTATAGGAATTTAAAGTTTAGAATATAAACAATTGATGGAAAATACCTATTCCATATTATGTCTAGGATGCTTGATATTCAGACAGATAGTGATGTTAAGCTCAACGGCCTCTGTTCTAGGGTAAAAACGTCATTAGGTTTCTGAAGGGTTAACCACTTAAGTTTGCACACCAAAATATTGGAGAAAAAGAAGGCTACAAGGATAGCCAACATTTTGACCCTAACTCTTCAAGGTTAGTGAGGACTCAGGACATAAGAGAAGATGTACTGTAACATCCTGTAGCTCAGTGGTGTCCCAAATTTTCTAATCAAGATTGTGGGACCACAGAGGAAAGTGATGGATGATATCTAGTGTGCCTAATAAGAGTCACCTGGACAGAAAATATTCTCTTAGGCTTTCACAGAGAGCAAATTGGTCAAGCAATGGCCATGACCCATTCACATGGCTGACACTGACAAATAATCTACAAACTGCAATATGGGGTTTCAGGGTAAATCCTGTGGGGATTTAACTAACCTTGTCAGATACAAGTTTTATTTCTTGTTATATAGATCTTATAGATCTTGCTTTGTCTTGGTGTTAACCACCCAGCAAAAAAGTATAAAACAAAGTATAAAAGGTAAAGCTGAGCTGAGTATAAAACAGAGGTATAAAAGGTAACACACTGAGCTGTAAAAGGCTCAAGTCAACAACTTCTGATATTGCCAGTTCTACAGAAAACCCACTACTATTATAAACTACAGGACTGTGTTGGAATATTTTTCTATATTCATGCACCTACAATATTTAAATGACAATGGAATACCCATCTCTGACAAAACTAAACAAAAAAAAGAGGATACAAATGAAGGACTTTTTGTATCCATATATACAAAATAGTAGTACAGCTACTTTCTCTTGATTCAGTGAAAATAAGTATTCATACTGAGTGTTTGGACAGGATATCATGTCTGTATCTTGTACTATGAATAACTACTACAATGACAGCAATATGCAATGTATTAATTATTGTAACTGTCCTACTAATCTGTTTTGAAACTGTCTCATTGCTATGTCTTTCTCAATGAAATTAATTTTTAAAAAATACCTATTTGTAAAAAAAAAAATCTATTTGTAATACTATTATATGCTACAATAGGCCTGCTTGTTCTACTTTGCCTCTGTAGAGTAGGTGAATGTTATCATTAACAGAGAGTATATAAAATACAAATATTAAAAGACATCAAATCTTCTATATAGTCACAAATCATAAATTTATGCTGAGAATCTTTGTAGAAAAGATAAAAAATATATGCAACCTCTAAATAACAGCAGATGTAATGATATAATGTATACCTTTGAATAATTGCTACTGAAATATGAAAGTGTTACCTGGTTTGGAGATACAGAGTTCTTCTCATGAAAGTGATGTCTTCCTTATTTTTTCCTGAGCAAAGAATGAGTGAAAATAGTGAACAACTTACATCACAGGTAAGAAAAGAAACAGACTCTGTAGAGCAAGTTTAACCAAGTAGAAGTAGGAAAAGAAGCACACCCTACAGAGTAAGGACTAATCAACCAAGTGGGAGGAAACAGTACCAGAAGCTTGATGCGGCTGCCCTTTTCACATCATCGACACCTCATGTTGACCTCAGGTATGGACCATCCTAAAAAAAATTTGCTCCAGTTCTCATGAGAAGTCCAAGAGTGAGGCTTTTGGAATTGGTCTGTGCATTTGCCCTGGGTTTTACATTTAATGGGTCATGCCTACTTACCCAGCCAGAGTCACCGTGTAAAAGTGTAATATGTTACCAATTTTCAAAGAAAGCTCTATTTCAAACTTTCTATGGATTGCAAGAGAACTAAGAATAGAAGAAAGTACTGCTTAGTGATCCTGGTTCTGTTTCCTAAAACAGAAATCCTCTCACTCATGAGAGATTGCATTTTATAAATCTGGCTCATATCCAAACAGAATACCTATTATTGTGATGATGATTGTTGAGAAAGCCTAGGATGTTTTAAAAATCTACCTAAATATAAAGAACCAATAAAAATAAGTATAATGAATTAATACTATATATAAAACACATTTGTAGCTTCCAAAATTCCTGTATTAAGAAAACTTCCTTCGTAAAGAGAATACTTTGAGCTTTGTAAATACAAAATACAGGTATTTTCATTCCAAGGTCTTAAAAACTGTCCTTCAGTATACAGCATGGATATATAAAAGAAGGTAAGGATACCTATCTTACCTTTTAGGGCTATGTCTTAGGTTACATTTCTCATTGTTGAGACAAAATACATGACAACCAAAGTTAAAGGAGGAAAGGTTTGTTTGGCTCACACTAGTAAAGTTTCAGTCCAGAGTCAGACAGTTCCATGGCAGAGAGGCATTACAGAGGAAAAATACTCCAGGACAAGCAGACAGAGAGAGATCAACAGCCCTTATTCTGTTCTTTATATTTTATGCAAGCTACCCAGTCTCAGGTAGATGTAGCACTCACACCCTTAATCCTAGGCATAACTATGGCAAAACAATCAATGGACTGATTAACTAATCACACCCTTTGATTCTAGCACCTCACACTCTAGATCCAGCCACCTCTGAAAAGCCTGCCCCCATGACTGCAGTAGGCTTTGGAGGAATATCTAGACACAAGCTATAACAGGCAATCAAGATACATATAAAAAAAACTTCCTTGTAAGTGGGTGATCTTCTGTTCCCAAAGTTTGTAGAACCCTTAAGATTCCAACATGCATTGCTTCCAAGACCCTATCTAGTATTCATATTGAAAGGTCCCATTTAATAAGTTCCTATGTAAAAACATCCACTAGACACATTTATTCATAAAGTCAGTATTAAAAGATTGCAACTCATTTTTGAGTTTATAAACCCCAATTTTCAGTTCAGATTTCATGCAAATTTATATCCATGAGCTTTCTTCCAATGATGCACAAAAGTAATAATTTTACTTGCTACTGGAACTTTTACAGCAAATAATAAAAATAGTTTTTCCTTCTATATATGACCAGTTATTAAAAAACAGAAGATACAATTGGCAGAGAGTTAATTCCCTTTTCCCTGAGGATGGATATATTAATAACAGACCAAAATGCAAATAGATAGAAACATAGAATGGAGAACCAGAGGGCCTGCAGGATAATATGCAGGGGAGCAGACAGTGTGGCTGCCTCATGAAGAACCAGTAAGAGAGAGGCAACATTCAAGGCCAGAGAAAGGTCTCTACTAGAAAATATTAAAGATACATGAGATTCTCTTTTCTTTTAAATACTGCAATGTTAAGAATGTTTATAACATTTTGCATTTAAAATGAATATGTTTAAAGTAGTTGATGCATGGGCATAGTTGAAAGGTAATGGGAAATCAAGTTTGATGGGTTATGGCTAAATTTTAAAAGCTCTTCTATTTCTTACTAAGTAATATGAACATTGCATTTATGGAAAGGAAAATTTTATGCCTATGTGTATGCAAATGTATGTGTGGTTTTGAATTTATCGTTATGGAGGTATATTTGTGCATTTAATTTCACATTATAAAACGATCCTTTTAGAAGCTATAATGCATTGGTATAAGTTTTTGTTCGTGGAACATTAACAAGTTAGGGAATGATGACTTTAATACAGATTATTATGTCCTTAAAAAAAGAGATGTAATAGAAGAAAACAAAGAGAAGCCAATGATTATAGTTCATACATAGAATGTCTTCCAAAAGATTCATGCATTCAAAAGTTGTGAATTTGGAAAGTGACTGGACTGCAGGAGCACCGCACTCCTAAATTCACAAATTCACTGAGGAGTTTTTTGTTGTTATTGTTTTCTTTTTCATATTCTGAAAACATATTTATTATTCAAATAGACCATTCAATATAGGTTCACATCAACAAGAAAGATCATAACAAATCCAAAGAAATAACACTCATACAAAATCGGAGCTCTCAAACCATACTGGAATAAAACTAGAAATGACCAACAGCAACAGAATACAGTTTTTTTTCCATCTCTTTTATCCTATCATATGCATTTTACTACAAACATTTTTATGTTTTAACTTTTGCATATGAGAGAAACTGCTTTGTCAAACCAGTGTATTTGATTTACTTCACTTAATATTATGGGTCCAAGGTTCTGAAATCTTTTACTCTTAAATCAGGTACAAGACAAAGATGTCCTCTATCACCCCTCCTATTCAATATAGTCTTGGAATCCTCAGCAACAGCCATTAGAAAAGAGGGAGAAATAAAGGGAATAAGAATAGGTAAAGAAGAAATTAAATTATCACTATTTGCGGATGACATGATACTTTACTTGGAAGACCCCAAAAATTCTACCAAGAAACTACTAGAACTGATACGGAAATTCAGTAGCATAGCAGGATACAAAATCAACACTCAAAAGTCAATAACGTTCTTCTACACAGATAACAAGCACACTGAAAGGAAAATAATAGAAACAATACCTTTTACAATAGCACTGCAAAAAATGAAATACCTTGGAAGTCACTTAACCAAGGAAGTCAAAGATCTTTTCACGGAAAATTACAGCACCCTAAGAAAAGAGATTATAGAGGATTTCAGAAAATGGAAAGATATTCCATGCTCCTGGATAGGAAGAACCAACATCGTGAAGATGGCCATACTCCCAAAATTGCTGTACAGATTTAATGCAATCCCTATCAAACTGCCACCAACATACCTCCCTGACATACAGAAATCATTCCTTAAATTTATTTGGAACCACAAATGACCTAGAATAGCAAAGGCAATCTTGGCCAATAAAGACAAGGCAGGAGGCATCACAATTCCTGACTTGAAATTATACTACAAAGCCACTGTGATAAAATCAATATGGTATTGGCAACAAAATAGACCTGAGGATCAGTGGAATAAATTAAAAGATGCAGAGGCATCTACAATCACACTCAGCCATCTGATCTTCGACAAAGGGGCTATACAAGCTCACTGGAAGAAAGATATAGCCTCTTTAACAAATGGTGCTGGAAAAACTGGCTCTGTACATGCCAAAAACTAAAACTTGACCCAGCTCTATCACCATGCACTAAGTTAAAGTCAAAATGGATTAAAAATCTAAATATTAAAACAGAAACACTCAATGTCCTGGAAGAGAAAGTAGGAAGAACTCTTGAAGACATAGGGGTAGGTAAAGAGTTCATGAGCAAACAGATATTCACATGGGAAGCAGTTGAAAGAATCAATAACTGGGATCAACTCTTCTTAAGGAGCTTCTGCACGTCAAAAGAAATTGTCAACAGAGTGAAAAGACAACCCACAAATTTTGAAAAATCCTAACTAATAAGCAATCAGACAGAGGTCTACTGTCTAGAATATATAAAGAAGTAAGATATAACAGGGCCCTCACATTTAAAGACCCACTGAGGAGTTTTGAGCTAAATGTGGTATGGAGTGGCAGGATGCAGCAGAAGCCGCGGGTCCATAGGGTGCCCTGGAAGCCCCTCCTCCCTGTGCTTCTCCTCTCTTCTCTGATTCCTGCCACTAAGACTTGAGAAGCTCGCTCAGCCAAACTTTTCCACCATTCCATTCCTGCCTGGGTGTCAACCAACTAGATAGTGAATCTTCTGGAAACCTTACTAAACTGAACCTCTCCTCTTAACGTTACGATAGTGGATATTTTGTCCCAGTGGTGATAAAATGATGGAGACACTGTCACTACATGAAAACTTATGCACACAGTATTCAGATGAAAGATACAAACACATAAGTAGTCAAAATTGTACTATATATTACATATGTATAATTTATATGTACAATATATATAAAATTTTTAAATGATTGCTACAATATTTTGATAATATTTTATATTTAAGCAACATTTCTATCATATATATATATATATATATTATATTTCATGCTCATTCTCCAAATTGTGGGTTAAATCAAGTATAAGCCCATTATATATCTATAAAACTATCTATCAGAATACATCACACTTATTAGTCAACATACAGAATTAGAATGCACATGTACAACCACACTTTCACACACAGAAAAGGTAAAGATTGGAAATGTAAAAATTAATTAGAAAAGAACAAATAATAATCTTTAACTAAATCATCCTTTAGTTCATGTTTATGGCTCTGATCACAACTAGTGTTTGGTAATTATACCCTAACCTGTTATGAACATTATCTACTTCTGATACAATGCCTCAGATTTCCAGTGCTGACTAAAGAAGAAGACACCTGTGATATTTGTTTATAATCTAGTATGAGATTCCTCATAATGCGTTGCTCTGCCCTAAGCATTTTATCGTCTGTTGTTAGCCACGTATCGCCGTGATGTGTTACCCTGCCAATGTAAGTGATGCTATTCTGCTTCCAGTCCAGAATTAACAACTAAATGAGTCTCTGTTCTTCAGGATCTTGCAACATTGCACATGGAGCTTGAGTAGGAAAGGCATGGTGTGATGAGCCAGTCCTTTTCCAAATCTGCAGGCTCTTGAAGGCAGTTTTGCACATTCATTGAATTACCAGTGTGGGCCAAAACTCTGAATCAGAAATTTTACTGTCTGGTGTTGATCCAGTTTAAATAGCAGCAGCAAGAACATCTGTGTGGAGGCACGTTTGCCTTCTGCTCATTCAGCTGATTTTAATATTCCATGTTGAAGAGCCCTGAAAAAAATGCCAAAAAGCCAACTAGGTCAGAAAGGATTGTAAAAGCACCTTGCACATCTGAAAAGAAATTCCTCTGTAAAGACAGCTGCTCACTTTGGGCAATCCTGTGGGTACAGTAACTAGAGGAATGGCAAAGCTACAACACCGTTGGCACTGGAGGCACCTAGGTAACACTGAAAAGTCAACGCATCTGTCTATTCCAGATTAGTGAAAAACATTCAGGCTATAGAACTCCTAACCACACTTTCCTTGAGACAAATGTCACTGTGTCCATGGCATATAAGAAAGAAGATCCAGAAACGCAAGCATAACATTTGCTTCATGTAATTTCAGTATATTAATTTACTATTACTACAAATATTTAAATGTAGTTTTCCATGCCAACTAGAAAATGTCAGTTTAGACACAAATGATGCTTTCTCCTTATTACTAGCAATTAGCAGTCTAGGGCAAACTTTATTTGCTTAGGCTTAAATTTGATTAACTTCTTAAGATCTGAAATTAATTTCTATGCCAAGTAACGTATGTCTAGTTTACAGTATTTCTTTGGCTCCAGAGTCTTCTGAATCCATACCAGGAACTATGACTTTTAAAACTACAGCTGGCCTGGTAATGTAAAGGTTAAAGTAAATTGTTTGTTTGTTTATGTAGGTACCAGGAGTAAAACTCAAGACCTTGTGCTTATAAGAGAGCCACTGTGTCACTGAGCAACATTCTCAGTCATAAAGTAAATAGTCAAGCAAAAATTGGGCTGGAGAGATAGCTTAGTGGTCTAAGTGCCCTCCTGGCAAGCACAAAGACCTAAATTTGGTCCCTGGTTCCAGATGCCATGCTGGCCCCAGAACCCTGGGCATACCATGCAGTGGTGTGTCCCTGTAATCCCTGTGCTGAGGAAGCTGAGACAGGAGGATCATTATGAATATGAACTGTGCAGTGAGACCCAGTACCAAATAAATAAAAGATTCTAAAAATTAAAAAATAATAATTAAGCAAAAATTGATATTTGAGTATAATTTTATTTTTCCAGGAGTCTCACTACAAATTATGCTTTTGACAATTTTCTGTTGATTTTCTGTTTCATTTCTGTTTTACTTCTATGAATGCCTTGGTTCATACATGGGATTTATGTTATAAAGTATTTGAGAAAGTCTAAGTCATTCCTGGTTCTGTACATAAAATGTACAGAAATGGATTGTTCCCCTTAGCATCTTTTAAAAATGTCACATGGTAATGGTGCACAGAGCAGGAACGCGGCTCGCAGTCATCTGCAGTTGTTGTTTATTGAACTTTTCATTATGTATGAGGACATGTTCCGATTTCCATCACTAGTTTTCTTCCTTTTGCTAAATTTCACATTCTTAAAATGTCTTATGAATTGGAAACAACTGAACACTCTACAGAGATTTGTGACTGTCATCTGTCTGGTTAGAATTACTCATAGCTCTTGCAAGAGTAACAGAGATGCATCTATTATAACCGACAGTCAGGGCCATCATTAAGCACTTTCTGCAGCAGAGACTGCACTGCCAGATGGTACTTCAGGAACACTAGACAATGCACTCCAAACTGCCATGCATTTGTTCTGTGGCATTTTAACTTGGAGCTTGTAGAAGAATTTTTTTTTAATAGCAAAAGTTCCTGTGAGATTAAAATTCTTAGTAGTGACTTTCTAGACCTAGATACTTTTAATTTGCATATAAGGATAAATTAGTGTTTACATTTAGAATATATAGTGTTTAACTGTATAATATTTACCTAGAAAGCCACTGCTTACTAAAGTGCCCTTACTAAAGGGCACTTCTCTGTATTTGCATATAGTGCAAGATATTTATTCAAATGTATTCTTTCTTACTCTTTTCTTTTTTTTCAGTATAGGAGACCTACTCAGGCAGATGCTTATGCTGCTGAGCTTTGTTCCCAGCCCTGTTCTCTCATACTTGATAGAGAATTTTCTCTTGAAACAAGGAGAGCTTGATTTGCATCATACCAACAAAGCATCTGTGATAGCTCTCCTCCTATTACTCAGTGGTACATAATGGTGAACAACTATTGTGTATCCTTTGAAATCTTTATTATCTGATGGCAATGGAAGCTTTCAATCCTGTCACTCTAATAACATATAAATGACCTTAATATTGTATATTCCCTGAGTTTACTCTACCAATTCATGGCTGGTGTTTAGCCCCTACCTTCACTGCAATGTCAAGATCTGGTAAAAGTCCTATTTACTTCTTGTCTTCTCTAGTCTGAGGCCCTGAAGTGAATATCCTGGTCCATAATTAAATTGTACACAAAGTCCCCATCTCACTGAAAGTTTCTGAATCAACAATCCAACTGTTTTCCAGATTAATTGATCCCCTTTGCAACAATTTTAAAGCAACATATATGCAAAGAATGAAAGAAAATAATTGCTAAAACAATTTAAAAAGTGAAGAGATGTAAGACAATAAAGAAAACAAAAGTCTACTTCAGTGAATTCAGTGGTTCTCCGATGTTATGCAGCCAACAGTGAGTTTCACCATCACATCTGTACCCTTCTCTAACTCAGCACTGACCATTTACACCAAACAAAAGCTGTTCTCTTGAATAGTCCCTTTGCTGTGGCCTCAGATTTTGGTATAAACAGAAATATCCCCATTTAAACAAGAAAAAGGCCTTCTATGGAAAGTTGGTGCTTGGATTTTCTTTGTTTTTTGCTTGCTCTGCCCCCATATCATCAATGTGAAACTTTCTCTTCTCTTAAGTATTTAAGGATTAGAATCTTGTGGCCAGGGAGCTGGCTCAGTGGAATAAGTGCTTCCCTGGCAAACACAAGGGCCTGTGTCAATCCCCAGTTCTGCAAAAAAAAAAAAAAAAAAGAAAGAAAGAAAGAAAAGAAAAGAAAAGGATTAGAGTCTTGAACTTACAGAGGTCAATTTACAACTCATAGAGTAGAAAATAAAGCAAGTATGGACACAGAAGGCAGAAAGTAGCACAGGAGAGAACTTTGCTATTCTAATGCTATTTCAATGCTTAAAAGTGTAATCAGATTTTGCATTCCATGGTTTGGTAGTGCCATGTTCAATTTGCTTCTGACCAGTGTATTTTAAAACCCCTGTGTAATATGCACTACAATTATACTTGTAAAACATTCCTGCCATTGCAGCAAATGTGTCTTAAAAGTTTTTAAAGTGTTTTTCATTGGAAGAAAGGTGTTATGGTTTGCATCTACGTGTCCTCCCAAAGCCTCATGCAGTCACTGGGGTGGACTTCTAGAGGTTGTCATTAATTCATGATCCTATGCTGAGACTAAGGGTGTGAGTGCTGCTGGTATTAGGGGTGTGAGTCCTCACCCAGCCTGGAACAGATAGCCTAATGCAATATAAGGGAAGGAGAAAAGTAAGTGTTGCTGCTCTTCCCTTTGTTCTTGCTGTTTTGCTATTTTGCTGCTTTCTACCACCATGAGCTGCTGCCCTCTGCCGTGTACAACTCTATCTTGGAGCTAGCTAAGTATGGACTGAAACCTCCACATACTGTGAGCTAAATAAACCTTCTCCCCCTTAATTTTCCAGCAACAAGAGAAAAGTAAGTGAGAAAAAAGTTTTATTACAAAACTAAAGAAGGTGGGGCTGGGGAGATAATTCAGTGGTGCCTGCCTGGAAAGCACAAAGACCCAGGTTTAATTACCAGTACCATGTGCCATACCAGACCTGTGCCAAGCCAGCCAATGCAACCAGGTATGGTGGTGGATGCCGGTAATCACAGCCCTGGGGAGACTCAGACAGAATGATCACTACAAGCCTGAGCTGTGCAGTGAAATATTGTACCAAATAAATAAATGTATTTTTAAATATTGTAAAATAAAGTGAAAAATTGAAATAATATATGACACATTATTTAATATTGGGGACAACAGAATTAATATAAGAATGTAAATGATGTAAGAGATTTCAAGTTACTAGTTTAATGAAGTTCAGTAATCACTGAGTTAATAAAATTAAAACAGTTTTTAGAACAATTCAGAATGTGTCTTAAGTAATACAGCATATGGAATAGGGTACAAGGCATTAACATAACATACAGCTATTGGTTAGAAATATGAAGTATATAATGTAGGCTTGTGGACTATATAGCTTTAAATTATGACCTAAATATATAGTTTATCTTCTTCTTCATACTTCAAAAAAAATGTAGACCAAGTCAATATTTGTCATTTCTTAACTGTTATTGTTTTTCTAGATCTGTAGTATGATTCATACTAAACACTATATATGAATATTATGCTTAGTTTACTTAGATTTGTTTTTATGTTTAGTTTATTTAGATTATTATGTATTATATAATAAGAAAAAATTAAAGACATATCAATAATAATCAAAAATGATTCCACAACTTAGAGGAAATTTTTGGACATTTTCATATTTTGATGTTGTCATATTAGCATTTTCAGGAGACTGATAATCCAATGCAATGTTGTCCGCTTTCCTCGGGATGATTCTAAGTACAAAGAAAGGCAAGGAAACACAGGACATAGATATTATAACTTGTATCTACATGTCATCTCCAAGCCTCATACCCTCACAGAAAGGGCTTTGGGTGGGGGTGGGGGTGGCGGGGTCACACACTGGGATTTAGTGCACTAAATTAGTCGTCATAGATCTGGGTGTGGATAATGGGAAGGCCCAACCTGAGTGTTGGTAGCACAACCCCAGATACTAGAAGTTTGGTTACAATAAGATAGAAAGGATCCCTTGTTGCTTCTGCTTTTTGTTTTGCTGCCTTCTTCCTGGTTCGTCATGAATTGTTTCTCCTCAGTGATGTCTCTTTGCCAGGGCACTCTTTCTTGGAGCCATCTGAGTATAAAACCTCTAAAACTGTGAGATATAATTAGCCTTTCCTCTTCTAACTGTGGGTGTCAGGTATTTTGTCTCACCAAGGAGGAAGGGAGAACTTAAGGTAGACTTTTGTACCAGAGAAGTTGTTGTGGCGATTGGGATTGATGATTCAAAGAGTTTAAAGGTTTCGGCATGTCGACTGAAGAAGTAGTCATGGAATGAAGTAGTAGTCATGGAATGCTGTAAACTGAACTTGATCAGAGGTTCCAGTCACAAATCAGATCTAATCACTGATGGAAATGCAGGTAATAAAGACCAGACTCAGAAGTTTTTAGTTAGGAATAAGGAATGTATTGGCTTTGGACTTCTCATTATACTCTGGCAGAAAATGTGCCTGCATTTTGCATTAAGTGTAGCAGGTTATGTAATCTGGAAGAAGAAATTTTATAGCCATCTAATGTTGAGGGATTGACATGGCTATTGTTGGAGTTCTTAGAGCTATGATGATATAAAGCAAAGGAGTTGGATGTTTTAAAAGGTTTAAGTTTAGCTAGAAACAAAGCTCCAGTAAAGTTATGACCTATAAAGATGGAGTAGAAAAGAACTTGGTTGCTGTGAAAGAACAAAATGGTACACAAAATGTCTCAAGGACATTGTAAAAACCAGCAAGACTCAAGTCTTCACAGCATCAAAATTGCAAAGGTGCCTGTTTTCAGAAGAGTTCTAGAGTGCTATGTTTGAGAATGCGAGCACCCTAGAGAACTTGTTTCTCTGAATTGGAAACATGGTGCTCAACAATCCAGGCATTTAACTCCTATAGCCAAGAGAGGAGGAAGACAGATTGCTGCTCTAGCTGGAGGCAGAGCACTACATCATTCACAGAAATGCATAGAGGATGTAAGAGTTGTGTGATTAGAAATGCTTACACCCAAAATTTCAGAACACCTTGATCAGGCAGTTTGCCCCAACAGTGCAGTGTGTGAAGTTGTAAGTGTGAAGACAAAGGTGCAATGGAGGTCTTAAACAACTGGAGAATCCTAAAACATGGGTCATCTGAGGAATACTACATGGATGAGCACATCCACCCCAAGAGATAATTCATGAGAGATACAACTCCCAAAAGTGCCAAAATGGCGGAGTCCCTTTGTAGTTCACTTCTTCCCTCAGACTGTATCATTGGGAATGTGAATGCTCCTCTTGTGTCATTGTATGTTGAAAATATTGAAATTGTTTTACAGTTGTACAGGGGCTCATGGGTACGAGTTTGCCAAATCCCAGAGGAATCTTTTGGTTTAGACTTTTCAGCAATGCTGAGGTTGTTAGGTCATGACAATTCTTAGAGATAAACTTGATTGAGGTGGTGTGATCATGTGTGTGTGACACTGGGATTTATGGTGGGTGATACTGTCATAGTTCAGTAATATTTATCATAGTTCTGAGTATGGATAGCAGGAAGGACCACACTTCCTATTATTTTGGATAATGCTATTAGCTGTAGGTAGCATTATCCAAAAGTCTTGTAGCTTGATTGTGATATATGAGAAAAGGAAGCTTGCTTCTTGCTGCTTTGCTGCCTTCTGCCTGGCCCACTCTGCACTGCTTTTCCTCAGTCAGCTCCCTCTGTGTGTCACTCCACCTTAGAGCCAGTTGACATTGGACTGACACCTCTTTAAACTGTGAGCCAAAAATGAAGTTTCCTTTTTTAACTTGTGGATGTCGGTTATTTTGACCAAGAGACAAGAAATATTACTACAGTGAAAAATAGGGTCTTTTTTGTTTTATCATTCTTAAAGTCTTATGTAAGTCACATCTTTCTCATTAATTGAATAGGGCATTGAACTAAGGGTACACAATGCCAATTCCACTTCTATGAACAGATATTTCCTTTTTTATTTAATTTTATATTTTTATTATTATTTTAAAGAATACAAAATAGTGACAGAAGAAAACAGCATTATACATGATACAAGATTTCACTAACAAAGTAATAAGAATCCAACAATGGTTGCTGTATCACATGATGCTATGTGCAAATTAGTTTTTCAAATTACCAAATATAAACATATAAGTTTTGTTAAAAAAAAAATAACTAAGAAGTTATAAGAAATTCAAGAGAAGAAAAAAATCAGAGTAAAAACAAAAATTGTAAACATTAACTTCTCCTTTTTATATTCATATAATTAGAATTCTCAAAGTAGAAAAGACTAGGCAATAAATATTTAAATATTGAAAATTTCTGAATTTAGTTCAACTTATAATTCCACATCTCCAAGAAAAATGAACCTTTTGCACAAGAAATTTAAATAAAATCATACCAAGATACACAAAAATGAAACTGTCCAAAACTTATTGTAAAGAGAAAAATGATTAAAGCATATACATAAAAACTATGAGCTATGGAAGAACAAAATTAAATAACAACTTATTCCACATTAGAAAGGAAAAAAAGGACCAAATGTGTAAAAAACTAGACTAATTAAGGGACTGCAAGAAAAAAATATATATATCTATGCTCTTTGAATTTTACACTTAGCAAACATAGCTTTGAAAACTAAAATATTTTCTAGTTATACAAACTTGAAATATTTTAATAGCTCCAGACGTAGCATACAGAAAATCATAAAGAGCATAATTCAAAACACAAGAGAAGTTGCAGTATGCTCCTGGATGAAAAATAAAGAGCTCTAAAAGTGACAGTTATACAGGACTATATAAAATATATTAGATGAACCCTTATTTAAAATGTCATTGAAGATTTCTATGAAACAGTACCAATCTTATGTCGGATTATTCACGTATTTTTTTTTCATATATATGTGTGTATGTGTGTGTGTGTGTGTGTGTGTGTGTGTGTGTGTGTGTGTGTGTGTGCATAAAGGATAAGGAAGAAGTAACATAAAGTCAACAGAAAATGAAAATATACGTTTTAAAGTTTCTAATGCTAGGAGAAGATATCATATAATGTCTTTTTAGATAAAGTTTAATTCAAAGATATGATATAAATCTTAAAAAAAAATTAACATTAAGCAATATTCAGAAAATTATATACTAATTAATTAAAAATTAAATGTTTCAAAACAATTAAACTAAGAAAAAGTTTTCTTGACAGTAAAGAAATACTAAGAATAAAACATAAGATAAATGCTGGAATGACAAATACATGAATATCTTTCCGTCAGTTTGGGGATAGGACATCGTACAAAGTTCCAGTTTGTTGTGGACACTGATAACAACCATGACACTTACTAGTGGCCAGGTGTCACTTGTGGTACTGAAATCCACCCTGTGGACCCATATGGAATCATGACCCATAGGATGCAAGAGAAGTGCATTTGTAGAGTGTGCTGATGGAAATATATTGCTGTTGTACACAAAAGAATAACTGAAAGACTACTATTGTATAACTCTTATTCTCCTGTGTTTAATTGTTTGCCCTATTTGGTGAGTTCTTTCCATTCTCATTCATGGGCTTCTGATCATTATGCTCCCTCTCTAGCACATCATTTAGTAGTCTGTGTAGGCTTGACTTTGTCATCATGAAGTTATTTAGTTGTTCTTTGTCATGGAAGTATTTCACTTCTCTATTAAACATGAAAGAGAGTTTTGCAGTATATGCCAGTCTAGGTTGGAATTTGTTTTCTTGCAAGACTTGAAGTATTTTGTTCCATGCTCTTCTTGCCTTGATGGTTTGTGAAAAGAAATCTGCCATTATTCTGATGGGTTTTCCTTTAAATGTGATCTGTTTCTTTTCTTTAGTGGCTTTTGGTATACGGTTCTCGTGCTGAATTTTTGGGATCTTGATTATTATATGTCTGGGAATGGTTTTAATTGGGTTGATGTTATTTGGGGTTCTATATGCTCTGGTTTCTGAATGTCAGATTGTTGCCCCACATTTGGGAAGTTTTCTGCTATTACTTCTGCCCATATTGCTTTTATATCATTTGTATTGACTCCTTCCTTCTCATTGATGCCTGCTAGTCTCACATTGTTCATCTTTGCATCATATTGGTGATGTTAAATTATTTTTTCCTGCATCCTAGTTGTTTTTAAGAGGTCTTTCCTTACTGTTTTACTAGCTGTAGTGGTGTCTTTAAGGTCTGAAAGTCTATTCTCACTTTCATTCAAATGGCTCTGCCAGCTTGTGCTTCAGGTTTTAAATTCCTGTATATCACTTTGGATCTGGTTCATACATTCTATTTCTTTCTTATATTGCTTATTCAGGGGTTCCATCATTTTTATATTCTGCCCTATTTTTTTAATCAGTGTACTCTTTAGAAGCAATTAGTACTTGTTTGATTTTAGTTCTCACTACATTTTTTACTTCAGAAATTATTTCTGATTGGATTTCTTCTATACCTTTCTGCAATTGTTTCTTCTAACACTATTATTTCAGAGATTTCAGGTATGTGATTTCCAATTTCCTCTATGCTAGTGTCTTCTGCATTTATACTGGGTGGACTCAGGGCCTGAGACTGCTTTTTGTTCCTTCTCTTTGTCATTTTGTGTACCACTGATTTTTGACCTTTGGTGTAGAGCTTAGATAAAGTTATTATCTTAGCACCAGATCCACATCTAGGAAGTTCAGACCCCTCCAAATGGGCGTGGCTTGGGTCTGGTTGCTATGCTCCACTTCTTCCTGCCACAGCCTTATAGGTGAATCCTTTGTGTCACACTTGCAAGATGTTCTTCTCTTGAATAGCTGGGTGGGTCTTGCCTCTAGCCTCTTTCCAGGGAGTTTTGCTGCAGGGTTCTATACTGGGCCTGCAATCTGGGTCACTTCAGGATCCAGCAGCCCCATGTGGTCTCACTTGGGAGATATTTCCATAACATATATTGAAATAATAATTTATGTATCCCTTAGCTATGATTAACAAATATTTTATCTAGTTCTGTGCATGTCTTCTCACCTTACTCATAGTTATTTTAAACATACATTTTCAATATTGAGGAAATTGTATTGAAGTTTTTTTTCCTATTATCACTTGTAACTAATCTTAAGTAATTCACATATATTTAGGTAAGATATATATTTTTAATAGATGTGTTAATTTAAATATCTGCTGCCTTCTGTTTATACAATAAAATACTTTAAAAAATGAAATAAAATGGGAAAGATTTCACTTGCTCTTCCATCCCTTCCAACCATAATCTACTAAGTTCTGGCTATGATTACTTCACAAAATGGCAATCTGATATATAAAAGATGACACGATATTTCTGGAACTTTTAGGAATTTCATTAGGTAAGAATATTAGAATCAAAGAGAATCACATGTTTCTAGGAGATGGGGCATATCTGGTGGAAAGCTTCCATGATATTTAGTGTAGTAAATCTGAAGGATAGAGATAAAAATTCTAATTGTGATGGTTGTCTTGCATAGTTTTGGAAAATCTGACCACAAATTTTTTTAAATTTAAAAAATTCTAAATTAAAACATACATTGATTGAATACATAAATGAGTAACCTTTCTCTCACTATGTTTTTTCTAAAATTTCAATATGTGCTATCAATAAAAACAAAGCAATGTCACTAAGATTTTATGCTATGCATGGTAATAATCTTCAAGATTTTGAAATATGTAAGATCAAGAGATAAGGACCTTTCATTAGATCCAACAAAAATAATTCTTCCTAAAAGCTCCTGTTGTTGACTAATGTAGAGCAAGGACAAACATGTTGCTGAAATGTCCTCAGTGAGAGTTTTCAGTTCAGATGTCTTGAACTCAGTAGGGTATCCTAGTGCAGGAAATATGCATATATTTGTTAATGTCAAAGAAGCTGAATATTGGAAATGAAAGCATAAGCAACTGAGACTAAAGAGCCCAGGCCCGCCGCCTGAGTAAGACCTTCCTCTGTGCTCTCAGACCCCTCCACCCCTCCGGATCCAGCCCAGGCCCACTGCATGAGTTAGACCTTTCACCATGTTCTCAGGACCCCACCAACCCTCCAGATCGAGCATAAACCCAGGCACGGCGAGTGCCTGTGAGACCTTCCATGCTCCCATGTGTCCACTGGACCACTCCGGATCCAGCCTAGGACCACTTCATGAGTGAGACCTTCCAACACACTCTCTGGACACCTCTTCCCCTCCAGATCTAGCCCATGCCCTGGAACTATGTGGGAGAGCTTCCCTACTGCCCAGCGTCCAATTATCCCCTCCAGGCCCAGCCCAGGCCAGGTATACAGGGCTCGGGTGAAACTCTGCAGCTGAAGTACCACCAAAGAGAATAGGGGCAGAACTACACACTTACTTTAGGAGCCAGAGGCACACAACAGGTTCACTCCCAAGGGCTACAGCAAGAAGGAGCTGAGCACAGTAGCCACACCCAAGACAGGCTCAACAGGATAAATTCAAACTTCATAACTATGCACTTGAATATCATTATGTGCTAAAGTTATAACTGCACCAAAGCTCAGAGACAGTGCTATACAAAATTACCGAGAGAAGGGGTAAAATGCAATCTCAGACCCCAAGCCCACTGAGAACAAGTGCAGAGGACACTAGCACAGAAGAAATTGGGAATCAAACAAGTGAAATGTCTGAATCAGTAGCAGAAAGGTATAGCGGATCTCAGATCAGAAATAACC
>PVKA01009969.1:32955-66283 GCA_004027165.1 Ctenomys sociabilis
AAAAAAAAAAAAAAAAAAAAAAAAAAAAAAAAAAAAAAAAAAAAAAAAAAAAAAAAAAAAAAAAAAAAAAAAAAAAAAAAAAAAAAAAAAAAAAAAAAAAAAAAAAAAAAAAAAAAAAAAAAAAAAAAAAAAAAAAAAAAAAAAAAAAAAAAAAAAGAAATAACCTCTGGAATAAAAACAAAGAAATCTGTTAACTAATAGCATCTCAAGTAAAGAATCAAATGCAGAAACATATGGAGGAAATCAGGTTAGAAATAATCTCTGTGGTAAAGAAATTAATAATTGTTTCCCAAAAAGACATTGATAAAAAATAGAGGAGATTAGAAAAATGACATATTCAAAATGACAGATTCCTTGAAAGAGCAATACAGGATAGTAATAGATTACATGAAGCAGAATCAAAGACATATGCAGGAACTTAAAAATCTCAAACACAACCTTGCAAAACCATTTGAGTGAAAGTGAAAATGAAGATTAAGATCTTGAAGACACCACAGCTAGCGAAATCTTAAGAAAAGATCTCTTAAAAACAGCTAGGATGCAGAAAAAAATAATTCATCACATGCAAAATGATACAAAGATGAACAACGTGAAACTAATAGGCATCAATGAGAAAGAAATAGTCAATATAGATGATATAAAAAGAATATAGGCAGAAATAATAGCAGAAAACTTCCTTAATATGAGGAAACAATCTGACATTCAGGAAACTGAAGCATACAAAATGCCAAATAACTTCAACCCAACTAAAAACACTCCAAGACATATAATACTCAAGATACCAGAAATCCAACACAAGACTAACATACTGAAAGCCACTAGAGAAAAGAAGCAGATCACATTCAAAGGAAAACCCATCAGAATTACAGCTGACTTCTCACACACCATGAAAGCAAGGAGAACATGGAGCAGAGTACTTCAAGTCCTGTATGACAACAAATTCCAGACCAGACTACTATACCCTGCAAAACTCTCTTTCAAGTTTGATGGAGAAGTGAAATACTTCCATGACAAAGAACAACTAAAGAATTTCATGATGACAAACCCATCTCTACACAGGCTACTGAAAGATGTTCTAGAGAGGGACCAAAATGATCAGAACTTTGTGAGCAAGAGCAGAGGGAACCCACTAAATAGGGCAAATAATTAAACACAGGACAAAAAGGAGTAAACAACAGCAGGTAAATAACATATCAATCGTAAGTCAATCTCAATTAGAACCATCAATGTAATTGCACTCAATTCACCAATTAAAATAAATTGACTGGCACAGTGGATTAGGAAACAAAATCCAACAATATGCTATATGCAAGAAACACACTTAACTAATAGAGAAATTCATGGACTGAAAGTCGAAGGATGGAGAACAATGCCACATGACTCAGAACTCAAAAAAGCAGGGATAGTAAAATTTCAACAGGAAAAGGTAACACTCATAAATACATAAACACCAAACATGGGAACAGCCAACTATATAAGACAAATCTTATTAGACAAGAAATAACTAGCATGTAATCCCACAGTCTTAACATGAAAATTTAATAGACCCTTGTCCAAAAAAGATAGGTCAGGTACACAAAGAATTAGAAGAACTGAACCAGAACTTGGAACAAATGACTTAGTGGATATATATAGAGTGTACCACCCAACCATACCTGAATACACATTTTTTTCCACTGCACATGGGTCATTTTCTAAAACAGACCACATATTACACCATAGGTTATGCTTAAGTATATGAAAGAAAACAGAAACCATCCCATGCATATTATCTGACCACAGTGCAATGAAACTGGAAATAAATGACAAAAGAAACAAGAAAAACCCCCAAAATACATGGAAATTAAAGAACGCCTATTCAGCAATCAACAGGTTACAGATGAAATTAAACAAGAAATTTAACAATATCTACAATTCAATGAAAATACAAGAACAACTTATCAGAATTTATGGGATGTGATGAAAGCCATTCTCAGAAGGATATTATAGCTGTGAACTCACACATTAGGAAAGCAGAATGGGAACAAATAAACATCCTAATGCTATTCTTCCGCCATCTAAAAAAGCAAGAGCAAACCAAACCCAGAGCCCAAAGACGGGAAGAAATCATAAAGATTAGAGCAGAAATTAATTCAGTTGAAACAAAGAAAACAAGCAAAGAATTAAAGAATCAAAAAACTGGTTCTTTGAAAGATTAAATAAAATTGATAAGCCCCTAGCTAGGCTCATCAAAAAGAGGAAAGAAAAAAACTCAAATACAAACAATAAGAAATGAAAAGAGTTTAATTACCTCCAACCCATTGTAATTCAGAAGATTATCAATAGCTACTTTGAGAATCTTTACATTCACAGAATAGAAGATGCAGATGAAATGGCACATTCCTAGAAAGGTACAAATTACCAAAACTGAACCAAGAACATGGAACAACTCTCAATAACCCAACAACAGCCAGTGGCACACAAAAGCTAATAAAAAAACTACCGACAAAGAAAAATCCAGGACTGATGGATTCATAGCTGAATTGTACAAGAAATTTACACAAATACAATCTCCATACTCCTCACAGTCTTCAATGATACCGAAAAAGAAGCTATCCTCCCAAAATCATACCTGGAGGCAAGTATTATATTTATATCAAAACTAGGGAAAGACAGAATTAAAAAAGAGAACAGGACAATCTCCCTCATGAATATATACTCAAAAATCCTCAACAATATCCTAGCAAATAGAATACACCAAACCATCAAGAAGATCATACACCATAACTAGGTAGGATTCATCCCAGTGCTGCAAAGATGGTGCAATATTTGCAAATCTTTAAATGTAATGCACTATGTCAATAAAATGAAAACTTAACACCACATAATCATCTCAATTGATGCAGAAATGGCTCTGGTAAAGTCTAACACTCATTCATATTCCAACTCCTACAGACAATTGGAATACTTCTAACTGATAAAAGCAATTTATGAAAACCTAAAGGTTAAAATAATTCTAAATGGAGAAAAACTGCAATATTTTGCTCTCAGATGTTGTACAAGGCAAGGATGTCCTCTATCAACCCTCCTATTCAATATATTTCTGGAATCATGAGCTAGAGCTATTAGATAAGAGAGAGAAACAAAAGGAATAAGAACAGGTAAAGAAGAAGTTAAAATATCGTTATCTGCAGATGGCATGATACTTTACTTGGAAGACCCAAAAAACTCTACCAAGAAGAAACTAGAATGGATGAATTCAATAGCATAGAGGATACAAAGTTCATATCCAAAAGTCAATACCATTTCTTTACACAGATGACAAACACACTGAGAGTGAAATTGTAGAAGCAATACCTTTCACAATAGCACCTCAAAAATGAAATACCTTGGAATTCACTAAACCAAAGATGTCAAAGATCTTTTCACAGAAAATTACAGTACTCTAAGAAAAGAGATCATAGAGGATTTCATCAAATGAAAAGATATTCCCTGCTCCTAGATAGGAAGAACAAATATGGTGAATATGGCCATAATCCCAAAATAGTTGTAAATATTTAATGCAATCCCTATCAAATTATCACGAACATATCTCACAGACCTACATAAATCATTCCTAAAATTTATTTGGAACCTGAAAAGTCCTAGAAAAGCAAAGGCAATCCTCACCAACAAAGACAAGACAGGAGGCATTACAATTCCTGACATGAAATTATACTAAAATGCTACTGTGATAAAATCAACATGATAATGGCAAAGAAATATACCTGAGGATCAATGTAAAACATTAGAAGAAGCAGAAGCCTCTACAAAAACACTCATCTGCCATATCTTTGACAAAGAGGCCAAACATGTTTATTGGAAGAAAGATAACCTCATTAAGATATGGTACTGGTAAAACTGGCTCTCTACATGCCAAAAAATAAACTTGACCCAAGCCTATCACCATGAACTACGCTAAAGTCAAAATGGATTAAAGATCTAAACATTAAAGCAGAAACACTCAATCTCCTGAAAGACAAAGTAGGTGGAAGATATCTTGAAGATATAGGAATACGTAAAGAGTTCATGAACAAAAATTAAATTGCATGGAAAACACGTGGGAAAAATGAACAACTGGGACCTCCTCTTATTGAGAAGACTTTGCATGTCAAAAGAAATTACCAACAAAGTGAAAAGAAAATCCACAAATTAGGAAAACAATATTAACTAATAAGCACTCAGACAAAGGTCTGTTCTCTAGAATCTATAAAGAACTAAAAAAATATTTGGGCCCCAAAATTTAAAGATCCAATTCTGATATGGGAATCCGAGATGAACACATACTTCTCATAGGACAAAGATAAACAAATAAATTAATATATGAAAAAATTCTCCACATCACTACTCATTTATGAAATGCAAATTAAAACAACAATGAGATACCACCTCATTTTTCACCTCAGAAAAAATGGCTATGATAAAGAAATAAACCAACAGCAAATGTTGGAGAGGCTGTGAGGAAAAAGGTACCCTCCTTCACTGCTGGTAGGAACGTAGAATGGTGCAATCATTATGGAAATCAGTATGGAGACTCCTTAAAATCTAGAACTGGAAATCCCATTCAAACCAGGAAATCCCCTTACTGGGAATTTTTCCAGGTGAACTGAAAACTTCGTATCATAGGGACATATGTGTACCTATGTTTATAGCAGCAGAATTTGTGATAGCCAAATCTTGGAAACAACCAAGATGCCTGTCACCTGAGGAACAGATGAAAAATATGTGGTATTTTTATACAATGGAGTATTAACCAGCTATAAAGAGTGATAGACTCAAAGCCTTCATATTTAAGTGGATGACAATTGAAGATGTACTCATAAGTGAAATAAAACAGACCCACATGTGTAAATATTGTCTGATCTCCCTATTATAAGAAATCAAAAGAAGAAATACAAATAGAAAGGCATAACATAATTAAAAGGAAAGCAACAACTTGAGGATTAAACAACAAAGAGAGAGCAAGGAAAAAGCTAGGAAACATGACAGGGGCAAATCCATATATTTATATGTACAAGATAGGTAAGGCAATGATTTTGAGAATCATTTGCAGGTCTTCAATACTAGCAGTTATTTGCTAGGATTCTCACTCTTACTAACTATATATGCTGATACCTATGAACTACACAACTGCACTGAAGATAGTAATGTGTAATACTAAGGTCATGCTTGGAATGCCTGTCATTCTGGTCTTCTAAATACATACAGCTTGTCATGATATATCAATTACTGCCATACTGACTCTCAATTAAATGTTTGTTTTATAAAAAGGGTAATAAATGAAAACAAGAGACAGGAAAAACAAGTCACAGGACTATCCAGCTACAATGATGTATATGATTAGATTTCCAAATATTTGTGTATAAATATGTAACTGTTTATTCCTATTTTTAAAATATTTTTATTATTTTTTAATTTATGACCTTCATATTCTTTAGGGACTTAAAGTTTAATATACCAATACTTGATGGAAAATACCTGTTCCATGTTATGTCTAAGATGTTTGATATTCATACAGATAGTGTGGTTAAGCTCAACTGCCCATGTTGTAGGATAATAACAATATGCATCTCTTCTGGAAGGATAACAACTTAAGTTTATAGAACAAAAGTTGAAGAAAAAGAAGGGCTCGAAAGACTGCCAAAATTTTGGCCCTAGCCTTTGAAGGTCATGGAATACTTAGGACATAGGAGAACCTGTACTGTAACACCATGTAACTCAGTTGTGTCCCAAATTTTCTTATCAAGGAGATTATGGGATCACGAGAAAAGTGATCATGATGTAGAGTGTGCCTAAGGAGAGTCACATGGAGAGAAAACATTCTCTGAGGCTTTCACAGAGTGCAAATTGGTCAAGCAATGGCCGTGACTCATCCACATAGCTGACACTGACAAATAATCTACAAATTTCAGTACAGTGTTTCAGGATAAATCCTGAGGGGATTTGTCTAACCATATCAGATACAAAGGCTACATTTCTTGTTATATAGGTCTTGCTTTATCTTGTTCTTAACCATCTAGCAGAAAAGTGTAAAAGTGAAGTATAAAAGTAGAGCTGTATTAATATGCTGAGCAGTAAAATGCTCAAGTCAACAACATCTGATATTACCACTCTTATGGGAAACCCACTATTACTATGGACTAGTGGACTATATTGGAATATTTTGCTCAATTCATGCACCTACAATATTTGAATGACAATGTAATGCCCTTCTCTGACAAAACTAAACAAAAAAAGGGGATACAAATGAGTGACCTTTTTGTATCTGTATATATACAGCTATATTCTTTTAATTCAATGAATAGAAAGATTTGTTCTAATAGTGTCTGTGGACAGGATATCATGTCTGCATCGTGTACAATGAATTACCACTAAGACAACCATATACAAGGTATTAATTATTGAACCTGTCCTAGTAATCGGTTTTGAAACTATCTCTTTGCTATTTGTTTCTCAATAAAGTTATTTAAAACTGAGATTAAAATATTGCTTCCTTCATAGAACTAGTATTTCAATGCAGAAGACAGGAAAGGGACCAAATTCAGAAGCAAATAGTATAGTTGGTATAAGTTGACAATTGATATAAACAGACAATAAAGTAATGGAGAATGGTACGTATACAAAGAACATAGATAAGGTTTGTCAGAGAAGATGCCAGCTCATATAGCTAAGAGGAATAAATTCACTCTAAGAAAGAGTAAGTTACCCATTGAAAAGTTTTAACAAAAGAAATAATTATTTCTCATAAAAATTCATATCCTATTGTATTTAAATGCAATAAAAAATATAGGAGTGGCATCAGAAAACTGGTTAATAGGCAATTTGAAATACACTAGAAGAAACTCAGACCAGTGTAGACTCAGAGGAGGCAATCAGAGCACTGAGAAATCAGTCTGTGTGTTATGAAATGAAACTGACAGAGAAAAAGAAGATCCACACATGACCAGATTTAAACCAGGGCAATAGAACTAGAATTGGCTAAGAGGATGAGTTGCAAAGGAATGACTTCCAGGAAAGGGAGCAGAAATCGAGTTTAATTTGCACAAGTTGTGTTTGAGGCTCTCATCAGTACCTACCCATGAATTTCAACAAGGCAATTATGTTTTTAATCATGGTGTTCAAAACAGACATACTCTATACAGATACTCACTTTAGAGTTACCAGATTGTATTCCATGCCATTTTTTATAGGATAAAATTCCAGTAGAGTGACAGACTAGACACTAGGGCCACACACTGATTCAGAGTGAGCAAAGGAAGCAGAGAAAGAAAAGGAAAATGGAAAGTGTATGATGTCTAGAAACTAAGTGGAAATGTAAAAGAGGCAACAACATTTGCATTAACTTCTGCCAAAACAGAAAAATGAGAACTGATAATTTGCAGTGGGGAGCATTATTTTCTTGCTAATGACCCTCAAGAATCTTTGTTCCCCTAAAAAGATCATTTTTAGGAGAGTGATGATTCAAACAAAACAAAAAGACAGCTCATGGAAATAGCTCAGACAGAATTTGATACCAAAGAATCAGAGTGGTTGCTGCAACTATACCTGGTCCTACTGTTAAGAAGCCTCTTGAACTGGTTCAAAGGAGCTAATTTAGAAAGTTTTAGAGACACCAGATTTAGGGCAGCCTTAGAATTTTTTTTTTTTTTTTTTTTTTTTTGCGGTGCTAGGGATTGAACTCAGGACCTTGTGCTTGCCAGGCAAGCATTTATGCTACTGAGCTATCTCCCCAGCCCCCGTCCTTAGAATTTTGTATGTGAGGTGTAAAGGAAGATTTAAGTCATAGCTCAGAAGACTGGAATCCAGATTCCTTTTAAAAAGCAGATGAAAATGACAAGGTTAGATTGTAGCTGAATCAAGGACCCCTTAGTAGCCAGACTCTGGACCATGTGTGTTCTGCTCAGACAAAAAAAATTGTCTGCATTTTGTTCTTATGCTAAGACTTTGAGAGACTCTAATATTAAAGGCAACAAAATGATTCGATGGACGACATTTCAAGTCAGTGTAGAGTTGAGGCTGGGCATGCGCACTGTGGTTTTAACAAGCTACACAGAGAAATTGGAGCAAAAGAAATTTTGAATATGACAAGAAATTAAGGTTGTAAAGATAGTAATGGTGAAGTAGGAGCAAAAGACACTTTGGAGGCTAAGAAAATTAATATTAAATAGAAACCAACTAGTTTACAATAGAATATTAGAAAAATTCCATGCTCAAATTTAAGATACTGGCAAAGACCCACCATTTGCAAACTAAAGCTTGCAAAACTGCAAGATTTTGCTTTGAAAAGAGCATGCCGAGAATTGAATGCCAGGATTTCGTGTCCACCCTGCTGGGTCAATCTTGCTTTGGTTCCATTATTTTTATCCTGTTATTTCTCCCTTTTGTAATGAGTATGTCTACATTGTACCAGCATATGTTGGAAGTGCTTTATTTTCTTTTCATTTTTACAGGGTTCACATCTAAGAATTTGCCTTAAATGTCATGCACCACTTTGGAGTTGAGCTTTTCAGTGGTACTGAAGGCAACACTAGTTTTCCAACAATTAGGGATAGAATAAATGAATATTGCAAAAAAAAAAAAAAAAAATGACATGCATGAGCCTTTTGGAGGCCAGATGTAGAACATTACGGTTTACTTCCAGGTGTCTTCCCTAAATCTCACACTCTCACAGTGGACTTACAGGAGGTGATTGGGTCATGAGAACATGATATATACTAATGAATTAATCTACTGATAAATTTACAGCTAATTGAATTCTCATCAGAGAAGATGGGTCACCCAGGGAATGGCCTAGAAAGATCCCCATAACTCCCTTCTCCACTTGAACCCTCTCTTCTTCCCACCTCATGAGAGGAGCAATCTTCTGCCCTGCCTGTCAGCCACCCTGCTCTGATTTTGAGCCAAGAGACTACAGACTCAGACCTCTACAAACTGTGAGATAACACAAGTATTCCCTCCTTTAGGTTGTATTTGATATTTTGTTCCAGCAACAAGAAAAATGGCTGAGACACATACTGTTTGTAATAATACAAAACAGTACAAATAACAGTAATTATAATATACAGTTTCAATTTTAGTAGACAGATTACAGCAAGTAGCACCTGATGGCATTAGTAGCCTAGTGACAGAGAAAGAAAAGCTTTTTCTGGGAATTTTCAAAACATACAGAATGAAATCGGTCTACTCACTGATATGAGTATCAAACATCTAGTAAGGTGTCTGTCCAGCACTGCACATAAATGATCCTATATGTGGTACATTCCTGCAGCTCCAAATCACTACACCTGTACAATGGTAATAATCTACTACTTTGATGAGAACAAAAAGAATATTTCCAAGCTTTGACCAAAGTGTCTTCATACATAAGGAAAAATACATTTTTCTAGTTGTAAGATTGTGGATATGTGAAGCATGTAATATAGCTCAGCATCACAGGGTCTGCCTGGCAAGCATAAGGTCCTGAGTACAATTCCCAGTACAAAAAAAAGAAGAAAGAAAGAAAAAAAAAGGAAGAAAGAAAGACAAGTTGGTCTATACAGACATTAAAATATTAGTCTAGGCCAGGGAGATGGCTCAGTGGAATAAGCACTTCCCTGGCAAACACAAGGGTCTGAGTTCAATCCCTGGTTCTGCAAAAATATATATATATTAGTTTATTTAAGGAAAAAAGATGGGAGATGATGAGAAAAATGCTTATACTTTTTGAGATATTCAAGTACACTTATAAAACCTACCATGATGTTGTACAGTACATTTCATATTCTAAAAAAACTATAAAAATGAAAGAATACCATGTTTAATAAAACAATATGCTTATGCCCACTGGCAAATATTTTTAGAGATGATTCAATAAAACTAAGAAGGAAATGCAGGTTGTATATAAGAAAGGTCAAATATTAACTGTCTGAAAAGTAGAAAAGGACCTCAAAAATTATTGGATAAATGTGGGTATTCTGAAAATATAAGAAAGTCCAAAAATTGAAATTTTAATAGAGATTCATTGAGAAACCTATCAAAGCACCCCTGGGTTAGGTGCTGGATCCAAAAATGTGGAAAGAAGTTAGATTTTGTGAAGTGAATGATTGAATAACAGTAAGCTCACAGAACACAGCTGGCTAACTAGTCTTCATAGCATTCATGGTATAGTGTATGAGAAAAGAATTTTTATAAAGGGCTTCACTGTAGTTCAGGCTGCCCTTGAGCTCCGTATGCAGCATAGGCAGGCTTTGAACTCATAGTGATCTTCCTGCTTCAGACGCCTGAATGTAGAATTACAGGCACATGCCACCATTCCTAGCATTATATGAAGAATTCTGATGTGAAATATTGTTCCACAGTCCACTAGGAAAATAACAAGGTAGAAAGTATTAATTGTTGAATCTGTGATATAATTCAGCTATAAAAAATGATAAGTAAACAGCTACACTCTCTTAATTCACTGATCAGAGACATCTGCTATAATGTCTGTAAGTATAATATCATGTATGCTCCTTGCACGATACCAAACATTACGAAGTTTCCAATGTATTAATTTATCAAATCTGTCCTGTTAATTTGTCTTGAAACTGTCTCATTACTATTTGTTCTTCAATAAAATAAATAAATAAATAAATAAAATTATTCCACAGAAGTATAAGCAAATATGTTAGAGCAACTACATACATAGACGTTGCTGTCTTCAAGTCCAAAGCCCTGGGCAGGACACACCACGACTTGAATGTAGCTTCATGAGCATGTATCAGCTCTGTATCTAAAAGAGTTATTTAAGCTTTCTTACCAATAGCTGTAAATCTGTGAAATGAAAAAAATGTAAAATGCATTTCTCATGCATATCATGAAAAAGGAAATATTTTAGGTCTCAAGCTGAGAATCAAAAGAATTAGAAGATACATTTGTAAAAATACTTCAACTTTGTCATGTTCATAAAAATGGAAAGTCAACATGCATTGTAACAAAAATATGTTAATGTACACACATTAAGGATTTGCAACATATGGTATCTACTGATAACTCCAAATAATGAGTCATATACTGCAGTTCTGGTAAAAATGTTACTTTCCTGTCCTAGAATTAGAATATATTCAGGATGATTTCAATACAGTCTACTTATAAAGAAAATCAATGAGAATTACCATAATTACTTCTCCTTTCTCTTTAATCACTTAAAATAATAAGAAAATCTCCATACTTTACATGACAATTTATCATTCAAATTGGAACACTTAAGAAATTTAAAATGTGTTAAAAATTAAAAACTATAAATATTCCTATTTAGGAATCAAATGTGAATATTTGGAGAAAAAGTTATCCTATTTACAGAACCTTAAGTGTCTCATCATAATTACTTGACACAAATGAGGAAAAGTAAAATAGGTGTGTTTTGAATTTACCCTTCAGTAGTTCTCAAATCACTCCCATTCCTAGCATCTTCTGCTTTCATTGAAAATAATAGGCATTGAATACCATTAGACACACAGATAAAACATTGCTTGAGGCACATGGAGTGAGATAAGGACTCTGTGAGGAGGGGAGCTAGGACATTTCTAATATTCTCTTGATGCTTAACTTCCACTTATCTACATCTCAAAAGCAGGTTATGACTCTAGCAGATCATGTGAGGGAGGCCTCTGACCCCGCTGGAGTGTAATGTACCCTCCATCATAGAGGTTTTCTTCCTTTCTAACAGGAATGAAAATGTATCAGTTGAAGCCCCAGATTATCATAAGGAAATAAAGTATTGGTTTCTTCTTATTCTTGTTTACCTGACATGCTGGAACGGGACAGAGCCTCAATGACCTCGACTTCTCTGATCCTTGAGAGCACAGGAGCACTAGGGAGGACAGCGTGCTCCTTGCGCATAGACTGGCAGTGTCAACGTAACTTGAGAAGGGCTAGCTGCAGATCACTATCTGCTGTGACTTCAAGATATCCCGAAACAAAATGGAACTTACTCCAACAGTAGGACCTAATTCCCCCAAAACAAGCTGGCCAAAATTAGCATTTATGAAATAAATACAAATTAATGTCCTTTCTTCCTAATCTACAGCTTCAGCTGCATCTAGAGAGAGTCATAATTTAGCCACTATCTTCCACACCTTGATTTCAATCAGCTGTGATTAACAAAGCTGAGAAAATGGGCACCAAACTGTCACTAAATGTACTGCTATTAGAAAGCAAGTTTAGGTGTGCAGCATTGCTAACACACATCTAGATAAGCTTTCTGTTTGGACTATGCATGGAAGGTTCAACCTCTTAAACTAGATTTTTTTTAAGTTACTCTCCCTATATGTTTATTTATGAAAAAAATTTTGTATTTTAGGGAAGGATCTATAGGGTGTTCAGGTTCTCACTACTAGATTAGACTCATAGTGATCTTCTAGTTTACAGCCTCCCAAGAGCTGGGAATTACAAAAGCACACTACCACACCCAGTCTCAATTTTTTGCCTCAGTGCACCTGGGGGATAGAGTCAGCATGGCAGGCCTCAGGATCAAACCCCCGTCCCCTGTACCTGCTTGCAGGGACTTTAATCTGCTGAGCTATTTGGCCAGCCCATTCTTCTTATATATTTAAAACTTATAAAAGCAAAGAGGCTACAGACAACCAAGTTATACATGCTTATGTACTCCCATTATTTAATAGCCAGGTACTCTTTCTACCTATCTGAAGAAAATATAAGGGATAGAGCAATGTCTCGAGGTGCTTAGGGAAAATTAATGCAAGAAAAGCATCCTGGCATCCACTGCTGCTCGAGACCTGACCCTTGGCAACTGTAACCCCCAAAAGTGAAATAATAAAATGTTTTCTTTAAAAAATAAATAGTTTTATATTTAATAATAAAGCCATAGTGCTTGTAAAGACACTATTGAAAAACAAAACTTAATCGGATAAGATGATATGACAAAAAATTTTATTGGATATACAGTTTGTACTGCAGTGCAGGGAATTTCAGTGAAACAGTTTAAAGCTAAATTTGTTTATTATCTCACAGTTTTGCTCGTAGATCTCCACTCCCTTCTCCTCCGGTTTAAGCAGATTTTGGATATCCAAGTAGGTAAGGGAGAAAAGGGAGCTCACTCTGGCTCCAAAGGGTGGAAACACTGAACCCTGAGGAGGATTAGTCTCTACACTGTGCACTGCATATCTTTTATTTTCAAATGTGCCCTCAGACACAAATCTTTCTGGAGGGTTTTCTCCATTAAGACAAATTCCAGCAACTGCAAATGAAAGCTCAGTTTTCAGTCATGTCACCTTATAAACAAGACATTTTCATCAATTTCATCCATAGTACAACAATACTGATGCAGAATGCCTGCCTTCTAGACTGCTTTGACTGGTGAATAAAGAGGCAGAAGAAGGAACAATTGGTGATGTTTCTGGTTCTCTACATTTACTATATTTAATACAGTAATTTTGAAAATCTTTCCTTTGTTTCATAGCACAGGAAAAAAATACATAAGTTGTAATGTAAAGGTAAGACAAACAAATAAAAATAGTTTCTTCAACTTAACTCAATTGAAAAATACATGCAGGTTATTTCATATTTTAAGTGTCATTTAATATTTCTTATTAGAGGGAGGAACCTGCCTCTAGAGCCCCTCTCCTGGAGTAGCACTCACAACTAGCCAGCTCTGCACTTGCAAATGATGGCTCCTAGCCATAGTCACCTCCAAACTCTGAGCTACTTGTGTGTTTCATTTCTGCTTCTAACATAACAAGTTGAACTTAATCATAGACCAAAAGCCCTAGGAGAAAAGGTTAGGCAGGAGTCCATAGCTCTAAGGAGAAATAACTGACCTGTCTAGCAATAGGAACCCCAAGAAAAGCTCACAGAGAAAATTGTAACTTGCTAGATCCCAAGACTACAGATATTTGAAAGAAAACCCTCATTCACAAACACAGAGGAATTTTTAACTGATTCAATTATTTTTATTATTAATATTCTAAACCTCATTTTTCTCATTCTCTAGTTCTCTACCACCTCTGTCTTTACTAGTATCTTTATTAGCTTTGCTTCTCTTTAAACAGTTTATGCTGCTAGTGTAGAATAATACTCTATTGTTACTGGGATAAAGTTGTTTCATTTAGTAGGCATTGGCTGTACATAATATTTGGTTTGTAATAGTGTTAACTGTAATTATAGATCCCTTTGATGATTAACTGTGATAGGATTCTAAGGTTATGTTAATATGAAACTTGTCTTTAATGTGATTGTTATTGCTGATTTTATTTATATAGCCAGAGTAATATAGTTGTTGCAGTTAATTGATTTTATATATATGCTAATACCTGGACTGATTTTAACTCATTAACAATATTACATCCCATTCCAGAGAACTGGGCACTGCATCAACTACACTTGAAACTCCCTACCCAAACCTGGGGTGCATCCTGAGACAGAGATAAAGGCCTCAATGTAGCCATACGTGAAAAAAATACATTAAAGAGGTCTCCATATTAGGCTTCCAGTATAATTGATCTGCAGGTCCTATTATAAAAACTAAACACATAAATGTAAAATATAAACATGAGCAGGCAAACCAGCAAAATATCTGCAAAACCTCTAAACTCCTTCATAACTAATCCATGGGGCACAGAGGGAAATAAAAATCAAGATTCCCTCAGCCAAATTATATGAAAGAGTAACGAAAGATATAAAAATATTAGTAAGATGCTCGATTAGTATAAATATATATGACTAAGGGCTGACGAGATAGCTGAGTGGACACAGGGACCAGGTTTGATCCCTGCCACTACCCTGTATACCCCTGTAATCCCAGTGCTCAGTATATATACATATAATATATATTATATATATATATATTATGAACTTAACAAAACCAGTTTTTTATAATATATATAGTATATATTATAATATATACTATATATATAGTATATATATACTAACTAAACCAGTTTTTTATAATATATATAGTATATATTATAATATATACTATATATATATATATATATATATAGTATATATATATATATATGGAACCTAACAAAACAACTAGTGTATCTGCAGAAGACGCTAAAGAGAAGCTAGCTGAGTCAAACAGAATGACACAAAATATGAACACCTCACAGAAAGAATTAATAAGAGCGATCAAACAAAAATTCAGAAGATTAAAAATTCTTTCAGAAGTATGGGTTGCAAAAGGGACCAACATGAGGAAAGAGCGTCAAAACTAGAACACAAATCTGGGCATGGTGGTCAGGCCTGTAATCCCTGCACTCAGGAGCCTGAGGCAGAAGGATTGCTGTGAGTTCAAAACCAGTCTCAACTACAAAGTGAGCTTAAGGCCAGCCTGAACTGCACAGTGAGACCCTGTGTCAAAAAGACAAAAAAAAAAGAAAGAAAAAGAACTAGAACACAAGGATGTTGTTGGTAATCAATCAGTAACTATTTTAAAAACAATGAGAAACATAGAAAATTATTCAAAGAAAATTAATTGAAGTTAATTAAAAATAAAAAGACAGAACTAATGACCTAAAAACTTCTTTTCTGAAATAATGATAATAAACTTTCCAAATATGGAACAGCATTTCAACATAAAATATGACTAGAAAAGAACCTCACCTTGATGCATCATGCTCAGAAGCCCAAGACAAGAACAGAATCACAAAAGTAGTTAGAGAAAAGCAATTAGTCACTTATAAAGGTAAAGCAATAAATCACTTACATAGCTGTTGAACCCCTTACAGTTAAACTTTGTTAATACAAATACTAAAGGCAAAGAGAAGTTGAAGTGAAATTTCTAGGCCCTGAAAAGAATAAAACTTATACTGTAACTCACACATCCTTTAAAACTGTCTTTCAAAAATGATGGCAAAATAAGATATTTCTAGGCCAGCCAGATAGTTCAGTGGACTAAAGTCCCTGTTTAGGCAGACACAGGGCTGGGATTCAGTCCCTGGCCCGCCATGCCAGCCCTGCTCCTGGAGTATGCAGAGATGGCAATTGAGATTGGGTGTGGTGGCACTTGGGAAGCTGAAAACAGGAAGATCACTGTAAGTCTGATCTGTGTAGACTCACAGTGAGACCCTGTAGATCCCATACTAAATACAAAAAAAAAAAAAAAAAAAAAAGATACTGCCACAATAAAGAGAACCTAAAGAAGTTCAGGACTAGAAAATCACTATTACAAAATTTAACAAGGAAATACTAGCCAGAGAAAAATTCAAAAGGTTCAATGCAATGAATATACCAGGTAGGGTGATCAGTTCACTAGCAGAGAAGGAAAGAAAATCAATAATAGGAAAATCCTTAGTGACAGGTCTCTCAAAGCGATTAAGGCAATCATCTCAGTTCTCTAATCAAAAGACATGGCCCTGCAGAATGGATGAAGAAACACAATTTTAAAATAGGTTGTAGAAAAGAAATACATTTCATCCAAAGGGAAACCATAGAAGAAAAATAAAAAGGGTAGAAAACCACATCCATGCAACCAGCAACTGAAAACAAGCATGAATAGCTAGCCTACTTTCAGATAAAACAAACTTCAAGCCAAACTTATTAGAAGAGGTAATTATACATTGGTTATTATACATTGGTTAAGTTAACATTTCAACAACACAATATAATTTTAATACATATATACCAGACAACATGGCACCCAAGTACACAAAACAAATATAATAAAGATTAGATCAATATAAATACAACTATAGTGTGTGGGGCTCAATAAACCACTGTCAATTAGATAAGAAATCAACAAATAAACACAGAGCTGAAGAAAAATCTTGATAAAATGGAAATAGAGTTTTCTACCCAAAAATAGAAAATAGAATTCTCAGCAGCACATGGAACTTTCTCCAAAAATAGACCATAAAGTAGGCAATAAAATGTACTTTTGTAATGCAAAAGAATCAAAATTAGCAAAATAAAGCTAGAACTCAATTGCAAAAGAAACCACAAAAATTAATGCATGCATATTAAATAATATGCTCTTAAATAATGAGCAGGACACAGAAGAAATCACAAGAAAAATATGACAATTCTAGTAATTAAATGATAGTGCTAGCACAACATAACAAAACATACATATCACAATAATGGGGCCAAGGAGATGGCTCAGTAGAATAAGTGTTTGTCTGGCAAGTGCAAGGGCCTGAGCTTAATTTCTGGTTCTGCCAAAAAAAAAAAAAAATGCAGTCTTAAGAGGGAAGTTTACAGCTGTAAATGCCAACATCGAAAAACAGACCAAACATAAATATCTAATGATCCCCTCTACCCATAGTAAAATAAGAACAATCCAAATCTAAGGTAAAGAGGAACTTATAAAGATCAGGTTGGAAATAAATAAGAGTCTACAAAAAATACAATAAAAGAATCAAATTACTGTTCCTTCTAATAAACAAAAAAGTAAAAACAATCCTTCACCGAATTTACCAAACGAAAAAGACAAATCGATTCAATAAGAAATGTAAAGGGTAAAAAATCACAAGATAGTCCCAAAAATTCAGATTTCTAGTAACTAATTTATAGATCTGCATGCCAACAAATTGAGAAACTCAGAAGAAGTGGATAAATTTCTAAATATATGTGAAAAATCAGGTGAGAATTGAGGCCTACTTGATCTCTTCAATCACAAAGGATAAAAGTTTCAAGTTGTATTCCTTAGGCAGCACAAAGGGACAATGACACATCACAGCTTTACGGGAAAGCCAACACAGCTGAGACCCATATGTTCACCCGGACTTATAAAATAATAAAAGGCAGATGGATCTGGTGCTACACTAATTTCTTGGACCCATGTTTAAGTGAATAGGAGCAAGATGAGTAAGATGCTTGGGTTTTCTACCCACTAGAAGCAAGAGCCTCCTGGCTGCCTGCGTGCTAATCTAACTCTATGTCTGTTAGTCTTTCATCCTTATTTGCCACTAGATCAGGGACAAAACTAGCAGAACTAGGTTAAGCCCCAACATATACATCTTAATCACCAAACTAAACCAAGAACATGTAAAAATCCTGATGATCTAGTAACAGGCAATAGAGGTGCAGCAGTAAAAATATACTACCAACTGAGAGGATCTCAGGTCATGATTGATCCAGCGTTGAATTCTACAAAAACTTAAGAGACTGCATAACACCAATACTACCATGCACTAAGCTAAAGTCAAATGTATTAAAGATCTAAACATTAAAACAGAAACACTAAATCTCCTGGAAAAGAAAGCAGGAGGAACTCTTGAAGACATAGGGGTAGGAAAAGAGTTCATGAACAAACATGAAGTCACTCGAGTAACACTTGAAAGAATTAATGATTGGGACCTCCTCTCATTGAGGAATTTTTGCACATCAAAAGAAATTACCAACAAAGTGAGAAGGCAATGCACAAATTTGGAAAAAATCATGACAAATAAGTATTCAAACAAAGGTCTGCTCTCTAGAATTTATAAAGAACTAAAACACATTAGAGCCCCTAAATTTAATGACCCAAACCACAAATTGGCATCCAAGATGAACATGCTTCTCAGAGGATGAAATTATAGAAGCGAATAAATATATGAAAAAATTCTCCACCTCACTAGCCGTCCATGAAATGAAAATTAAAACAATACTGAGGTATCATCTCACCCCAGAAAGAATGGCTATCATAAAGAAATAAAACAACAACTAATGTTAGAGAGGATGTGGGGAAAAAGGAACCCTTCTCCATTGCTGATGGGAATGTACACTGGTGCAACCATTATGGAAATCAGTGTGGAAACTCCTTAAAAAACTAGGACTGGAAATCCTATTCAAACCAGCTATCCCCCTGCAGGGAATTTTCCAGGAGGATATCAAAACATCATGTCATAGTGATATATGTGTACCTATGTTTATAGCAGCACAATGTTTTTTTCACAATTTGTGATAGCTAAATCTTAGAAACAACCGAGATGCCCATCACCTGAGGAATAGATGAGAAAAATGTGGTACTTCTGTACAATTCAGCTATAAAGAATGATACACTCGAAACCTTCATATGTAAGCGGGTGCCACTTGAAGATATACTCATAAGTGAAATAAACAAGACCCCTGTGTAAATATCATAAGTCTTCCTAGTGTAGGAACTCAAAAGAAAAATTACAAATAGAAAGATATAATACAATTAAAAGGAAAGCAAGAACTTGAAGACTAGACAATGAAAAGAGAGCAAGGAGAAGAGCTATGAAACACCACAGAGGTAAAGCCATACAGTTATATGTACAAGATGGGTAAGGCAACGATCCTGAGAATCTTCAGAAGATTTTTGAGTCTAGCCATTACCTGGAAAGATTCTCACCCTGACTAACTACATATGCTGATATCTGTGAACTAAGCAACTGCACTGAGGATGGCAATTTGTGATAATAGGTTCATACTTGGAGTACCTGTCATTCTGATCTTCTGAATACGTGCTGCTTGTCATGGCACACCGGTTCTGCTATGCTGTCTCCTGGGTAGAGGTTTGTTGAAAAAGGAGGAGGATGGTGAATGAAGGCAGGAGGCAGGAAAAGGAGTGATGCAGGACTATCCTACTACAATGCTGGATATGGTTAAATTACTAAACTTATGTGTAAACATATATAATTGTTTATTCCTACTTTAAAATATATTTTAATGTTTTTAATTTTTTTACACTGTATTTTGTAGGGACTTAAATTTAACATATCAACACAATGAAAAATGCCCGTTCCATGTTAAGACTAAGATGTTTGATATTCAGACAGATAGTGAAGTTAAGCTCAACATCCTAGGTTGTACAGTAATAACAATAAGCTTCTCTTTTGGAGGACTACCAACTTAAGTCTGCAGACCAAAACTTAGAGAAAAAGGAGGGCCACAAGGACAGCCAACATTTTGGTCCTAGCCTTTCAAGGACAATTAAGACTCATTACAGATGAGAACCTGTACTGTAACATCATGCAACTCCGTTGTGTCTCAAATTTTCTGATCAAGGAGATTATGTGACCAAAGAGGAAAGTGATTGATGATGTAGAGTGTACCTAAGGAGAATCATATGGAGAGAAAATATTCTCTCAGGCTTTTACAGAGAGAAAATTGGTCAAGCAGTGGCCATGACTCATCTACATGGCTGACATAGACAAACGATCTACAGACTGCCGTAGAGTCTCAGGATAAATCCTGAGGAGATTTACTGACCTTAATCAGATACAAAAGCTACATTTCTTGTTACATAGGTCTTGCTTCATCTCAGTCTTAACCGTGAAGCAGAATAGTATAAAAATAAAATAAAAGAAGTAAAGCCATATTATTGTACTGAGCTATAAAAGACTCAAGTCAACAACTTCTGACATTTCCAGGCATATGGAAAACCCAATAATATTATGCACTACTGGAATTCACACACTTATAATATTTAAATGACAGAACTGAAAAAAAGGGATACAGTTGAGTGACCATTTCATATCTGTAGATTCAAAATATTTAACATAAATATACAGCTACATTCTCTTAATTCAGTGAATAGAGGGATCTGTTCTAATAGTGTTTGTAAATAGAATATCATGTCTGTATCTTGCACAACAAATAACCACTAAGAAAAATGTACAATGTATTAATTATTAAATCTGTCCTATTAATTTGATTGAGACTGTCTCATTGCCATTTGTTTTTCAATAAAATTATGGAAAAAAATAAATCATTATTGAAAACCAAAATAAAAAGCACCAATACTCCACAAACTCCAAAAACACACAAGGGAGATGCAGTCATCTCTTTAATAAAAAATGGTGATGTGAAAATTGTCTATTTAAATGCAAAACAGATTGAATGCCAGCACATCTATCTCACCATACACCAAACTAAAATTAAAATGCAGCTTCTCTTCTGGATGATTAACAGCTTAAGATTGCAGATCAAAAATTAGAGAAATGGAAGGGATGCTACATCATCCAACATTTTAGCCCTAGCCTTTCAAGGTCAATGAAGACTCAGGACATAGGAGAATTTGTACTGTAACATCATGGAACTCAGTTGTGCCCCAAATTTTCTGATCAAGGAGATTATGGAGCCACAGAGGAATCTGATCGATCATCTATAGTGTGCCTAAGGAGAGTCACATGTAGAGAAAATTTTCTCTCAGGCTTTCACAGAGAACAAACTGGTCAAGCAATGGCCTTAACTCATCCACAAGCTGGCACTGACAAAGAATCTACAGAGTGAGGTACAGTGTTACAGGATAAACCCTGAGGGGACTTGACTGACCTCATCAGATACAAAAGTTACATTTTTTGTTATATAGCTCAGTCTTAGCCATCCAGCAGAAAAGTATAAAAATGAGGTATATAAAATAAGGCCTTAATAATAAGCTGAGCTTTAAATCGCTCTAGTCAAAAACTTCTTCAGATAAACCACTATTATTGTGGGCTGCTGGACTGTGTTAGATTGTTTCACTAAATTCAGGCTCCTATAATAATTGAATGACAATAGAATACCCATCTTTGACAGGACTAAACAAAAAAGGGGGATACAAAGGAAGAACCATTCTGTGTTTGTATAAGCAGTACAGTTAGGATAAATATGCATTACATTTGCATAATTCTATGAGAATTTGCATTAATAATGTTTAGACTGGATATCCTTGTACTAGGACAACCACTAGGAAGATAACAATGTAAAAAGTATTAATTATTGAAACATTCAGCTTTGAAAAAAAAGATAGCTGTATACCTATACAGTTACATTCTCTTGATTCATTGAATAGAGGCATCTACTCTAATAGTGTTTGTAGGTAGAGTATCATGTATTCACCTTGTACAACAAAAAGCCACTATGGAAACAATGTGTAATGTATTAATTGTTGAATCTGTCCTATTAATTTGATTTGAAAAATAAATAAATAAATAATAAATAAATAAAATAAAAATGGATGAAAGGTCTAATTGTTCAAAACAATCTGCTGGAAGATAAAACAGGTAAATCTTTTGAAGGCACATAGGTAGGCATTATATTCAGAAAGGAATTTCAGTGGTATGAGGTGGTTTCAAGAATCCCCAAATGGTCTTCAGGCTTCTGCACAGCAAAGGACACAACCAATAGATTCGAAAAGGCAGGCTACAGAATGAAGAAAAAAAGATTGGCCACTATTCATCGGACAGAATGCTAAGGCCTAGAACACATAAAGAACACAAAAGATTAGACACTGAAAAACAAAAGATTCAATCAGAAGGTGAAAAGCTAAGATAAACAGATACTTCTCAGAAGTAAAAATAGCAATAAATTCATTAAAAATTTCAACACTACTGGCCAACAGAGACAAGCAAAATAACACAAAAGTGAGATTCCTTCCCTTCTAGAAAGAACTGGAGTCATCAGGAAACTAATAACCAGTGTTTGTGGGTCTATGGCAAAAGGAACACTTTCATACTTTTAGTTGGAATTAAGCTGGAACGAATTCTGTGGAAATCTATATGGAGTTTCCTTTTAAAAAAATGCATTTGACCCAGCTATCCCCCTTCTCTTTATCTTCCTAAAAGAATTAATTAATTCCTACTACACTGATACATGCACTTACATGTGTAAAGCAGAACAATTCAGAATGACTCAGTCTTTTTTTTTTTTTTTTTTTTTTTTTTTTTTTTTTTTTTTTTTGTCTTTTTTGAGACAGGGTCTCACTATGCAGTTCTGGCTGGCCTTAAGCTCACTTTGTAGCTCAGGCTGGTCTCGAACTCACAACAATCCTGCTGCCTCAGCCTCCCGAGTGCTGGGATTACAGGCCTGCGCCACCACGCCCAGCTCAGTCTTTTAATAGACCTATATATTCATCTATACATGTATCAATTTTTTTTTAAAAAATGGAGTATTTACACAGAGCGGATTACTATTGGGCCATAAAGATGATAATCTTGATTATTTGCAGGAAAATGGCTGCACCTTGAGATCATAAAATTCAGTGAAATAAGTAAGAAACAGAAGGGCTTAAATACCATATCGTTTCTCTTATACGAAAAACCCAGACTATAAAGAGCAAAATAAAATGTAGTTAATAGGAAATAGGGACATAGATTTTCTTTAAATGAAAAGAGGATGAAGGTTGGAGAGAAGGAAAGGGATGAAAAATAATTAAGCTGTTCTATATACATATGCCAGGTTCCTATAAGGAATTCAAGCATTATATATTACGAACATACACTAATAAAATTTAAGGCTTTTAATAAAGGATATCTTGGTTCACATTTTTTTTTTTTTTTTTTTTTTTTGCGGAACCAGGGATTGAACTCAGGCCCTTGCACTTGCCAGGGAAGCATTTATTACACTGAGCCATCTCCACGGCTCTCAGATCTTCTTCTTAAAATGTATTATTACATAAAGTTCTGCCACCTTAGAAACTAATTTCATTTTTTGTGTTATAAAATATCTTATTAATGACTATTAACAAAAAATAATTTTTGAATATTTTTACATGCTTTATTGGTCAGATGCAATTGCAAGTATATCCCTACTCCAAGTACAAGCTTGCATTAGCTTCCTGTAACAAAGACAAGATACCTGGTCCTCATAATATATAGTTAGCGAGGTTTAACTTGGCTCACTTGGAATTAGTTCATACTCAGCTGTTTTACAGGCACAACACAATGGCATAATAATGCGGTGAAAAAAATCATCTTAGCCCACAGAGGCTGGAAACAGAGCAGGGGACATGCGCCAGAGATGAAAGGACCAAGAATCGTGCATAATTCCCCACATCGTACCTCTGTAACAAACCTAGAAATAACCAGAACTATGCCTTACTAATTGTGTCAGCAATCAAGTTGACACAGTTATGCTAATCTTCATGGGTTCATACGGCACACATTGATTCTTTCCATTTCCCTTTAGCCCTTTTCCTTACACTCCTTTCTGCCACTCACTCCTTCCTCATTTCCAATAAATCTTATATTTAAAAACTCATTTTAATAAACCTGTTATTTTTACCAGGTTTAGTTGTATACGAGAATGTGTAGACCATACAGAGAGATTTTTACATGTTAAACAATGACCAACAAAAATTATTATCAATATCCTATAGGCCATTCAGATTCCATTACTTTTTAACAGATGTTCTACTTTCTCTTGTAGGATTTCAGCAAAGAGAATGCATAAAGTATCAACACGTCTCTGTGGGCTTCTCCAGAGGTGAGTGCTTCTCAGATGTTTTTGATTTTATACAGCAGCTAGCGGCTGGGCATATGGCTCAGTGGTAGAGTACTTGCCTGGGTTCCTAACCTAGAGCCACACACACGAGCACACACACATACACAGTTAGACTCCTTGGTCCCAGTCTTGTTTTTGTCTGAAGTTAATTCTATCTACTAAATAGGATAGAATAGACATTTCAAATTTGCATACATTATAATTCAATATTTAATGCTATAAAGTTCTGTGGGATTTGCAGTAGATCATACCTTCTATACACCAATAAGTTATAATTCTCTGTCCATTTTCTAGATACTCATGTAAATGGAAAGAAACTGCCAAACCTTCTAAGACTGGTCTCTCTGTTTATCAATTTACCATTAAAATTCATAGACAATTCATAACTGATAGTTCATTCATTTTTATCACTGAACAGTAGTCTATTGTTTTATTGTTCCACCTCTTGCTTGTATGGAAGAACTTTGTAAAATTGTTTCTGACTTGTACTCATTAAGAATATGCACTATAGAGGAATTCCCATACAGACTTTTAAGTAGACATATGTTTTCATACCAGTTGTATAAATATGGTAGATCATTAAGGTTATAAGAGGTAATTTTCTACCTCCAAGATTGTCTTTGAAAATTTTTGTTATGATACCTGAAGAGCTAATGATACAGGCAGCCTTAATAATGTACATAAAATATATGATTCAGAACCTGACTTTATTTATTTATCTGTTTTTGAGACAGGGTGTCACTAGGTAGTACAGTTTATTTGAATTCACATGTGTTGCTCAGACTCGGGTCAGAATTACAGAAATCCTCCTGCCTCAGTCTCCTAAGGGCTGGGATTACAGCCATACACCACCATGTCCAGAAAATACCTGACATTTAAGGACTAGCTGCTTGACCCATCTCCACCATTATGTCAATCTAAAACTAATGATGGATAAATCTTATTTTAAAATAATGGTTAAACAATCTGATAGAACTGATTTACATTATAATCATGCATTTTTATTTTAATAAGTGCAGTATTTAGAAGTAACTGGAATCTGTTGACTTTATTTTTAATTAAATAATTAAATTTTAGTTTGACATAAAAATTACATATGCAGCACAATATTTTGAATATTTACACATAGTAGAAAGGTTAAATGATGCAAAGTAGAATTTTATTTGTTATTATCACTGGCTATTTCATTATGTTCCAAAGAAGACACTTCTTTCACTAGAATACAACAAAGCAGTATTCATTAAAAATTATTTGAATGTAACAATATTCTTTCAGAAGGGACAATTCTATTTTTATACGTGTATAGTGTTACTTGTGACATTTCTAACAGTATTTAACTTCAATTTTGTTATTGTTATAGACTGTATTATGGCCAAAGAAATACAGTATATATATATATATATATATATATATATATATATATATATATATATATATATATATATATATATATATATATATATATATATATATATATATATATATATATATATATATAGTAGAAATGCAGTATGCATATATATACACACATATGCTTGGATCACTATATTCACTGGGAAAAGCTGAAAGGGCTTTTATTTTAATAAGTTTCCAATAGTTCTGAAATTTACCAAGATGGAAGGCAGCAATGAAGATGAAATTCCACCAATGCAGGTGGAATGTAGCCAGGAGGAAACAATCAAGAGCCATTTCATTTATTATTTAATAGGACCCTGATTTTGATTTTTAGGCTCTAGCCTCCTTCTTAATATCTCTGTTCATGTCTTTCTTGAGAATTTTACTCCATCTTTGGAACAACTAATTTAATCTATTTCTTTTTCTGAAAACTACTGCAGAAGTGAGTTATATTGTCCATGGAACAATACTGTCCAAAAAACTGTGGTTTCATTTTTGTTCTCTGTTTCCTAACTGCAGTCTGGATAAATGAACATGAAGTAACTTATGATAAGAATGATGGCTGAAATTAAATTCCCAAATAAAACGATATTGCTGAAAACTTGTATCTCAAAATCTGTTGAGGGGCTGGGGAGAGGCTCAGTGAAAGAAGTGCTTCCCTGGCAAGCACAGAGGCCTGAGTTCAATCCCAGTTCTACCAAAAAAAATAAAATAAAATCTGTTAAAAAAAAAATCTAAAATACAGAACAACTCACAATTAGATGAATGGTTGTGTTATAATGAGTTTTAAGCTAATAAGAAAAACTATATGTTTCTGAAAATGACATATTTGCCTTAACTTAAAAGGTAGCATCAAATACAAAATAGCACATACATAAAAATTTTAGACTGAGGACTCTAAAAATCTTTAGGAAGTTAGTTTAGAGAAATTAGGTGCCTTTCAGGTAAGAAGTACTTTGAATTTTTGTGCCACCAGCTATTATAGTAAGTGTGTATAATGTTGATAAGGCAATTAAAATTTTTGTTGGTTATAACATATTAGGTGTTTGTACTTGCAGTGGATTTCTAACTGGTGGTTGACTTGTTACATCCAGCTAAATTAAACTACCATGGTGCTGAGTGTAGGAGGCCCACCTGAGGATTATTGCCAGCATCATAAAGGCAGAAAGAGAGGAGCTGCTAGAACGTTGTCAGTGATGTGTGTGGAGAAGCTGTTGGAGCTGTTGGAAGCTGCTAGTTCTCTTGGGATGCTCTGCTGGAGGACCTTGGCATGCTGGCTTTCCTGATGAACTTTGGAGGAGCTTTGATCCTCATCTTGAGCATCACTTCTTGGCTCGGGGGGGGGGGGGAACGGTGCACTGCTCAGCCTCATGGAGAAGCTTGTGGCATTGGCTTTCATGATGGGAGGTCAGGTTTCCTCATCACTGAAAGAGCTTGGGACCTCATTATTGCTGAGGATGGCTGTAGTACTTTGCTGGGAGCTCTGGTGCTTACCTTGAGCACTACTTCCTAGCTCCAGCTCAGATCCCTCAGCCTGCTGGCACAGGTCCTACATCCCACTACTACAGACCTCCTAGCTTCCATCACTTATTTTGGACTTTCCAGCACACATCCATGGAGTGACCTATATCTGACTTTGATGTGTGCTCTAGACCTCTAGGTAGACTGGTAGGAGGCATTGCTATGAGCTCTAGGTTTTCAGCTGGACTCATGCAGGATATTAAGATCTAGGCCCTCAGCTGGAGTCTTTAGTGTTTATTTGTGTGGACAAATTTCCTGTACTTCTTGTACATAATTGTTGGATGATTCATCATAAAACTCTATTATAAAATGTATCCTGTGTTATATTGTTTCCCTTGCAAGAATGCTAAACCATGACAGTAGTCTTTTGCTAACACTGACTTGATTCACTGAAACATCATTCAAATTGCCTAGAGATATTAATTTAATAAACTACTAATTAAACACATAATTTAATAAAAGTCTTAAAAATCTGGGGAAACTTGATGGCTCCCATCAGAGTATTTAGAAATCATGGAACACTATCAAGACTAAATTCATCTTATAGGCATAGCAATTGTTTGTTAATGAACCTACAGAGCCCAAAAGCACAGGAAAATGACCCTGGTGGTAATGGTGATGACGTGCATAATGACTTCAGCTGAGTGGCTTTTAGAGAAGATAAACACACCAGGAAATCTGTTGTAAAATGTTCCAAGGAGACATTTTGGTTTACTGAACACAGGATTTAATTTTATAGGAGTTTTTGAAATTAGTGTTTATAAAGACAAAATGGACAGTTAGGACCAGACCTTCCTTGGCACAAGACTTCCACAGGGGTAATGTTTATTGCTAATAGAATTTAATTCCTTGTATTTTGAAAGCTATTACACTCAAAGTTGCTTAACAAAAAATGTGGACTCAGAGGCCTTTTTATATTCCTTTTAAAGTTGATGTTAAGTGTAATTAGCATCAAGTAATCATAGCTGATATCTTAAAACTAAACTAAAAACAAAAAAATTAATTAAATTGGATTTAAGCTTTCACATAGAGGAAAAAGGTATTCCCAAAAAGAACATTCTACAAGTTTAAATAAGGCACTGTTAAAAAAAAAAACCCACTCTGATATATATTATCATAGCACCAAAGTAAATGTCTGTATTTATTTTTCTGTCAATTCTTTGTTGTTTCACTGTATCCACTCATATCAATTCACTTCTACAGATATATTTGTATTTTCAGTTACAGAAAGAAATATTAATGGTGAATGTATAAGTATCCAATTTTAAAGACGGAACTTTTTTTTTTCTTTTAATTTTGGGGAACCAGGGATTGAACTCAGGCCTTTACCAGGGAAGTGTAACAACCAAGCCACCTTAAACTGACCCACATTTGACCCCTACCCCCCCCCGGTCCAAGACCCCCTGTTTGCCCCCTTTTGCTGTCCCTTCTGTACAAACATTTCCTGTTTTTGCTGGCCAAAACCCTTGGTTGCATTACTGCCCTCCACCCACCCTTCCCACATCCTGTTTAAAGCCCCTGGCCCCTACGTACCTTGCAGCATAGATAAGATTATACAACCCCCTAGTTCCTCATAGTGGCCCTCGGGCCACCCCCTGCTCACGATAGGATACCCTAGTTCCTCATAGTGGCCCTTGGGCCACCCCCTGCATGTTGCCTCAGCTTCCAACCAATGGGCTTATGCCCCATGCCCCCTTCACCGCTTTTAGCTTCTGTAACCATGCTTGCCAACCCCCCCAAATGTACATGTCCTGACCCAAATTTGGACATAATGTATGTCTCCCCCAATCAAATTGTCCCTGTACCCCCTAATGGCCATTTTAGCTTCTGTGACAATGCTTGCTTACCCCTCCCAGCCTGTGGTTTTTGAGCATAAATGCCCTGCTGCCCAGCCCTAGGGGGGCCCTTCTCCTTCTTGCATGGAGAGGCTACCCGGTGGGTACCACCTAAAATAAAGCGCTTTTTTCCTTTTGGACTTGCCTCGTTGTCATCTGATTTTTGAGTTACAACATTTGGGGGCTCGTCTGGGATCCCTAAAGGCCTTGTCTTTTTGCTTCTTGGCACAGTAAGTACAAATTTAAAATTCTATTAACAGACAGATTACAAATTGGACCATCTTGCGCCGTCTGTCCTCTAAAACTTCATTTTAAATTTGTTTCATGGCCACAATTGCTTGTTAGGGGTTGTAGGCACAGGGTCCATTGGACCCCGAGCCCCCGGGACGGGGAAGCCCTCCCGGGTAATTTGGAAGGTAGATTTTGTTGTTCTGGGAAATTTGGACCTTTCGTAGTTCAGTGAATTCATTTATTGAACATTTTGGTCATTTGTAGAAGGTTTCCGTGACCTTTTGCTTCCCAGGACGTTCGTATTTAATCTCCTTCATTAGATGTTTGCTTTTAATTTAAGTGGCCACAATAGATTAATAGGGTTTGTAGGCACAGGGTCCCTCAGACTCCTGAGCCCCCGGGATGGGGACGCCCCTCCCGGGAAAATTTGGAAGGTAGATTTTGGTGCTCTGAGAGGGTTGGGACCATTCGTAGCTCACTCAGTTGGGCATTTGTATTTTGGTCATTTGTTAAGGTTTCCGTGACCTTTTGTTCCTCTCAGACATTGGTTCTAATCTCCTTCATGTTTAGTTTTGGTTTCCTTTTTGGTTTAACAGACAGACGCCAATTCGGACCGCGCCGTGCCAACTGTTCTCTAAAATTTCATGTGCTAATCTGGTTGTTTGCTTTCGTTTTTGTTTCGCTACTCTTTGTGTGTTCATATTGTCTTGACAACATGGGACAAGGATCCTCCATAGGGACTACGCCATTGTCTCTTGTTCTTAACCATTTCTCCTTATTCAAGGATACGGGGAACCCATTTTTCCGGGAAAACTTCAGACACTTTATAAACTCAAATGGCCCACCATCTCCAATGGTGCCTGACCACCTAAAGTTTTTTAATCTCTCCTTGGCTCAGTCCCTCCAACAGGTTATCTCCGGACCTCCGAGCCACCCAGATCAATATGCCTACATTCAGGCCTGGATTAATTTATCTGTGACCCCCTAAAATGACTCAAGGTTTGCTGTTTCTGGACGCCATCCTTGGACAACCAGCCAACTCCACGTGATCATACTGGCAACTCCAACTGAAAAGAGACAGCTGTGACCCCCCCGACCATCACTCTCAAAACCTGCTTGTTCCACCTGCTATCCGGCACACAGATAAGTTCCCTCTGCAGTTTTTGAACTGTTGGTAAAATTTCACGTTTTGGCTTTTGGCCGATAGTTTAACAACCACAGAGGTTATGATGTTACTCTAATGGGACGTTTTATGCCTGTTTTGTATTTATATGTGTTGTTCAAACTGGTTGCTGAATGTGCTGGTGTTCCTTGCTTGAAAAAAAAAACAATGTTAATAAGCCTCCTAGTGGATTTTATGTAAACTTCTGTAAAATGGGACCTTTAAATCTAGCTCAGATTTAAGAAAATTTCACATGCCTATATAAAACACGGGACTCCTTTTGCCAATTAAATGACATCACGTCAGCAACTCTTCTTAAAGACTTGGAGGACAGGTTTCACTGGGATGGACTGGTTCTGATCCCCCTCTACATGCTAGAGGGAATGTCAGACCTGCTCTGTTTCAGTTTCCTTTCTTTAACTTTACTCCTAATTTTCTCACCTCTTTGTACTTTCTAGAGACATGTGAAATTAAAACTCTATAGACTGTTCCAACTAAGTAAAGCCCTTAGAAAATGAGCATTTATTGATGAGGTACAGATTTTGTAAAACCTTCACTGTAAGATGCTTGGTGGTACCTTTTCTCCTTTTCTGCTAGTAAACTAGGAATTCTACCTCAGCTTTTCAATTGAACAACTGAGAGTCACTCCTTTAGAAATTAGGCTGAGGCAGCTTACAATAGTTTTACATTCTGTATCAGCTGTCAAGAAAATAATTTACATCTATATATTATACATTGAGTAAAATTTTTGTCAACCTTAAGATAATATGTTCTTACCAACATGTAAAATGAGGTTTCCTCTACTTGCCTTTTTAGTCTAGAGGGTATGGACTTCTAAAACAGCTATAATCCAGGCCTCTACAGGGTCACACCCATTCTTAGCTAAACTTATACAAGCTTCTCAAGGACAATTTAAAACTTCCAGAGTTCATGTGCCTTAGATGACCCTGATGAATACACTGACATCTTCAGAGGATTTATTCAGACTTATAGACTAGATTAGAGAGATATAATGTTAATCTTAAAACAAGCTTTGACTTTTATGAAAAGACAGTCAGCATTTGTATTTGCAAATAAATAACATAGAGTTAATTTTAAAGAGTCAAGAGATAGACAACCAGCGGAACTTTCAATTCCCACTGGAGCCCAAGTAGCCTGATCCCTGGTGGCCTAATTGCCAGGCAGAAAAACTAAAAAAGACACTTTTGTTCAAGTATATATTCTTAAAGGTATAAAAACTTAACCAAGCCTTCTAGTTATTTTAAATTTTAGGTATTTACCAGGAGAAAGATAAATGCCCCTCTGATTTTTTGTAATGTTTAGTAGATACACTGATAAAACATACTGACTGAGATGTTAAAAAGACAGATTACTCTTACAGATTAGGAGCTATAAAAGATAGCTTTTGCTCCAGACAACTCATTTAATACTTTAGTAAAAACTGTTTAAGCTGGGAAAAAAACCAGGGAGAAAAAACAAGAGACAAAAATGACTGCCTTTGTTGCGGCCTCAAAACAAACCCTAAGTCTGATTCTCTGGGCTCCAAGAAGAGCTCAACGATGATGAGATTCGTCTGCTACTGCTGTCAGGAGCCAGTCCACTGTAGAGGGACTGCCTTAAGAAGCCCACAAGCCATGCCCCGACTGCTAAGGCAGCCACTAGAAGTGAGACTGCACTCTGAGGCGGAGGCCCCAGAGCTCAGACTCAGCTTAAACTGGAGGGCCCTGGGCCTGCCTTCTCCCTCTGGCCGGACTGTTACCTCTACCTGTTGTCTCCATGGAGGAGCCCTGAGTAATCATGACTAAAGGGAAAACAAGCCCATTTCTGGACATTAGCACAGGTCTCTTTGTTCTTCTCCAACCCTGACCTTCCTTCCAGTTACCCACCTCAATAAAAACAGGCTTTAAAAATCTTGCTTTAGTTAAATTTGAGATACTATGATATATATATATATATATATATATATATATATATATATATATATATATATTATAGTTTTTATAAATATAATAAATTGTTCTTCATGTACAAGGCTTAAAAGATATTCCATTGGTCTAATCTGACTAAATGCTACATATTTCATGATAAGAATATGTCAATCCTGATTTCTGATGTAACTCAAATATTTCATGCTCATTGCTAATACAGGTAAAATCTATAACAAATATGCTAGGTTAAGATCCCTTTGACTAGGATCCACCAGATTTTGTCTACAGAGACACATTGAGGTATATCTTGTTCAGTGTATTCCAAAGTCTAACACAAGCTACAAAAGTAAAGAGGGTTTACAGGAATAAATTGTTCTCAGTTGAAATGTTTCATAGTAAAAAAGATACAAAATAAAATTATAGATAAAAAAGTTATGTTTTCCTAGATCCAAAGAAAAGGGACATTCCAAGGAAAAATGTCCAAAGCTTCTAAAAAAAAAAAGTGTTTATGATAGAGTCAGAGGTTGTTTCAGACTAAGATGGTTATGTGTCTTCCCTCTTAGCCTGAAAAACCCATGTTAACTGCCAATATAAAAAGAGCTTGTAAAACTTTCAATAGACGCTTACAGATTTGTCGGTAGTTACCCAGCCAGTGGCTCACTTATAAACTGGAGAGTACTAAAAGTTTTCCCTAGGTCTGACAATCCATATGCCACAGATCTGCTAAATGATTACTAGATGTTATTTGTAAAATTGACTCCATCTTATTGCCCTTCTAACCTCGCCGTGTTCCTGTTCTGTATGCGCCTACCCCTCTTAATCCTGCTTGTTTGCCTCATGATTGGTCCTTACATTGTTAACTAACTTGTCCGATATGTTAGTAACCATATCCGATCAGTAAAACTTATGGTTCTTAAACACCAAGGATGGGAACAACTTCCCACGTCTGATCAATCCACTGAGTCAATGATTTGACTCAGATGACCAAAAGCAGTGGGGAATGTAACAACCAAGCCACCTTAAACTGACCCACGTTTGACCCCTACCCCCCCATCCAAGACCCCCTGTTTGCCCCCTTTTGCTGTCCCTTCTGTACAAACATTTCCTGTTTT
>PVKA01009970.1:0-13553 GCA_004027165.1 Ctenomys sociabilis
AAAAAAAAAAAAAAAAGGATCTCACTATTGTTATTTCCCTGATAATAAGTCTGGGTCATATATTAATTTTTATTACAAAAGATGCAATAGGGAAGAGTATTTTCAGAGGATGTCTGATTTTCATGTACAACAGTCTATATTCACTTATATTCTGTGTAAGAATACATTTACTCATGTATAAAAACCTATATTCAATTATAGTTGTGTCATCTTTCTTCTTTTTTTTATTTTTTACATTATTATTATTATTATTATTATTATTATTATTATTATTATTATTTTTGGCGGAACTGGGGATTGAGCTCATTCCCTTGCATTTGCCAGGCAAGCACTTATTCCACTGAGCCATCTCCCTGGCCCTTTCTTCCTTTTTTTAAAAAAAATATTTATTTATTGGAGACAGGGTCTTGCTACACAGTTCAGACTCATAGTGATCCTGTCTCAGCCTCAGCACTCGGATTACAGTCATGTGCCACCACACCTGGTTTCAGTGCCCAGCTTAGCATGAGGCCAGCATGGCATGCAGTACCAGGTCTTTGTACTTGCCAGGCAGGTGTTTAGACTGCCAAGCTATCTCTCTGGCCCAGTTATGTCATCTTCTTCAGCGACATTGCCATAACTTTCTAAACCCTGAATTCTGGCCTTCATATCTTGAGACTATTTTCTGTAGAACTATTGGTCCCAATCTCTTAGGTCCAGCAGCAGAGCTCTCTTTAAATGAGCACTTCTTGTGTGTGGCTTACAGGTACTGCATTGGCAACACAGCTGTCACTAACCTTATCCCATGAATTATTCACCAATGTCAAGACCTCTGGCAGGCCAGGCTTCACAAAGTTTCCATTAAACCGAGTGTTAATTGGAGATTTATGAGTTAAGAGTGACAACAGAAATGATGACAGTTATAAGAATGATGGTCCAGACAAAAGCAACAAAAAATGGGAGGCACCAAAATTCAGAAAACTTTTTTTAATTTCACATGAGTACATTAGCTTTATTATCAAGTGTGCATGGTGTTGGTGAATTGTGTTGTGTCTGTGCTCAGATTGATCATTTGGCAATAAATCTTGGGTTCATTCATCTGTTTACATAGGTATTTGTCTCTCATCCAATGGCACCCACTTGAGTATTTATAAATAATTATATTATCATTTTAAAAAACATTAAATATTATTATATTTAATATATTAATGTTTTATAACAAAGTACATTTGTTGTATGTTGCACTAAATGCATCCATCTGGCTGACAGTCCTAAGTAGGACTTATTTTGGGGGTAGGTCTGATATTATGAACAGCCTAAAAGTGCCATTTGTTGCTTTTGGTGCTTGCCGTTTTTTGTTGCTTTTGTCTGGACTTACTTTCTAGTTGTCTTGTTTTTGGGGGAGTACATATATAAACTTAGGCTGGTATTGAACTTGACTATATTTGATTCTTTGCTCACCTCAGGTGCTGAATTTATAGGAGTGCATGGCCATGCCTGGTGTGTGTTTAGTTTTCTTAATGTTGAATTATCACTACCCTTTTTGTCTTTCATGGCATTTTGTCTTTCATTGACTTTGTTTGTGGCACTAGTGTTCTGTATTCCCAACACCCTCCACATGGTAACTATAGTTTGAGAATATCTTGCTTGCTTGCTTTTTTTTTTTTTTTTTTTTTTTTTTTTTTTTTTTTTTTTTTTTTTTTTTTTTTTTTTTTTTTTTTTTTTGCAGAACCGGGGATTGAACTCAGGCCCTGCAAGCGCTTATTCTACTGAGCTGTCTCCCCGGCCCCAAATATCTTATTTTCTAATAACATTTTGTCCAATTGTTTTGTTTTGTTCTGTTTTCTAGGCTGTCTTTGAACTCTGTGTAGCCCAAAGGGGCTTTAAATTTGCAGCCTCAGCCTCCCAAGCCAGGATAATAGGCGTGATACTACCTTCAGACTTTTGTTGGGATAGGAACTGCAGGCATCTGGTTTCATTAGTTGAGAAACAAATTTAATGACTTGAAGCTTTTGAAACAATTTCAGTGGATTCTCTTTATTTGGCTCCTTCATAGGTGAAACATTTTGGAGATTTTTGAATCAATTGTACTTATTCTGTGTTTGCTACAAATTGAGTTTACTACCAATAGTTTAGTTTGGGATTATTTAATCACAGACTGCTCTTTTATCTGCTTTCTAAGAAAACGATTTGCTGTTCTTTTTTTAAAATTCTTTTTGTGAAGAAAAAAAAAGTTCTTTTTGTGGCTTATCCTTTAAACAATTTTTTACCTTTTGTTTTAGTGGGATTTCAGGTAGCCTTGAAAATAGTTACGTATGTCTTCCACCATCTTTATCTGGTAGTTGTATAAGATTTCTTTAAAGATTTCTTTCTTTTTTGTTATTTGATACAGGCTCTCATTATGCAGTTCAGACTTGTAATCCTCTTGTCTCAACCTGCACTTTTGTTTTTTAATTTTAAAGAGGAAAAATTAAAAACAATGATACAAAATTTCAAAACAGGGTAGTAGGAGAGTAGCAATGGTTAACACAGTGTATTGTTATCTTCAAAGTAGTTGCTGTATTGTAAGATATAGGCAGGAAAAATTGCTCAAACAATAAGCACAAACTTTTCAATGAATTAATAGAAATTACTAGTGTAACTATATTAACTATCATTTATTTATCAATCAATCGTATTCCTTCCTTTATCCTTTCCCCATTCCAGTTTGTATTTTCTTTTGAGCCACTTTCTTCCCATTTCATATCTGTTGTACATTTGGGATCTTATTTACTTTTTCAGTTTCTTACACTAGGGAGACCAATATGGTGTTTTTTTTAATTTTTATTTTTTTGTCCTTTTGAGACAGGGTCTCACTATGCAGTTAAGGCTGGCCTTAAGCTCACTTTGTAGCTCAGGCTGGCCTCGAACTCACAACAATCCTCCTGCCTCAGCCTCCCAAGTGCTGGGATTACAGGCATGCGCCACCACGCCAGGCCAATATGGTGTTTATATGTGAGACTAATTTATCTCACAAATATGATCTTAAGTTGCAACCATTTTCCTATACATGTCTCATTTATCCTTTTTAGCTGAGTAATACTCCATTGTATGAAAATGCCACGTGTTTTTAATTCATTCCTCAGCTGATGGGCATTTGAATTGTTTCCAAGAAAGTTCTAGTGTTTGACTTCCCATTTAGTCCATCTCATTGTGTTCCAGGCTTGTCCTAGGTGGGCTATGAGTCTGGGTTTGCCTTTTGCTTCTACATACTGTCATTTTCTCTTTGTTATTTTATTTTGTGTTCTATGTTGATGCTTGCCAATTTTTTTTTTTTTTTTTTTTTATGATAGCTTTGTCTCTGGTATTGAGGCTTTCCCAGGAAATACCTGCTTCTTGGGATGACCTCCAGATGTAGGTGGTTCTTTGTGTCCATCCCAAGAACCTACCTTCCCAATTTGTAAAGATGCAGAGTTACTAAACAGTTTCAAATACAGCTGAACTATGTAAAAACCTTGGTAGCCATTAACCTACCTCAAACCTCAGGAACAAACTCTAAAGTTTTTTTACCCTTCTGCAGGTGTGGGTGGGGGAATGTTAAGATGGGTAAGGATCAGGATAAAATGATGAATGAGGTCAAATATATTAGAGTCAAGGCCAGAGGTCAGAGGGTGATTACCTGAGTTTTGGGAAACTGGAAGACACAGGAGAGGAAGAATGAAATAGAATGCAAAGGAGTCATCAGAAAAGGATGAGAGATTGTTTATTCATTTGAAAGTTTAAATTCAAGAGGTAGTTGAGGAAAGGATCAACAGAAGAAAAAGCAAGGTAAAATACCTAGACAGTGAATAAAAGAAGGATCAAAGAGGAGAAAGAAAAAAGGAGACTAGAGAGAGAGAGGACAAGAAAAAAAAACCAAAAAACACCCAAACCAAAAATTAACACAAAATACAAAACAAAACAAGACTACTTTTTTTTTGTGGAACCAGAGATTGAACTCAGCCCCTTGCGCTTGCCAGGGAAGTGTTTATTCCACTGAGCCATCTCCCCAGCCCCAACACGAGATGACTTCTAACTGGACAGGAATGGGATAGCCAATAATACAAACAAGGGAGACTAAAAGTAGTAAAATATCTTTGGTGTTTGCAATTCTGTGATTGTGTCCATTTCTCAGCCCAGAAATGTGCTTTGTCCTCCAGTCAAGTTTACCGTGAGAACTGTACTGGTTATGGAGTGGTCGTGGCCTCTAGATGTGAGGGCTGGGACTGGTCCTCTGTTGGTTGAGTTCTCCAGAGCCCAACTGCTGGTTCCTTGCTCCTGTTTCAGGCACTTTCAAGTTGCTGGCCATACTGATTACTCCACCCTCTGTGCCTGGGCCTGGCTGACCTGGGTCTCCGGGTTCTAGTCCATCCCTTTGCTTCACTTTTGGTTACCTGATTTGGACTATGCAGTTTACCTTCTTTTTATTTTCCTAACACAATTGTAGGGAGTAATACTGCTACATAATTAGATGGCTACATGATAATTCATCCTTATTCTTTGTCGTTTGAGGCCCTGCTTTTGGAAGTTCTGGGTTTCTCTGTCAATGGAATTGAATCTATCCTTTTCATTTCTAGATTGGTGGTCCTCTAGCCTAGATTTACATCAGTACTTTATACAGTAGAATTTAAGGTTCAGATCCATAGGTCACCTTTTGACAGTTATGATTCTGTAGATCTAGGATAGAATTTATTTTTAACTTCTTGATTTTTGAGACAGAATCTTACTGGGTTCCAAATAGCCTTGAATTCACTCCATAGTGTAGGCTGGCCTTGAACTCGTAGTGATCCTCAGAACTCACCTTGAATGTTGGCATGCACCATCATGCCCGGCTGATGTGGGGTACAATTTAGTTTAGTTTTGTTTTGTTTTTTGCGGAACCAGGGATTTGGGACACCATATATAAATATATATAAACTCCCAGATAATTCTTACATATAATGAAAACTGAGAATTTCTACCCTAGATACATTTAATTATTGGCTTAGGTTTTCTTTTTTTTTTTTTTTTTTTTTTTTTTTTTGGCAGAACCAAGGATTGAACTCAGGCCCTTGCACTTGCCAGGGAAGTGCTTATTCCACTGAACCTAATTATTGGCTTGAGAGTTTAGGACCAGGTGTGGTAGGTAGCACATATCTGTAATCTCAGCACTTGGGAGGCTAAAGCAGAAGAATCACCAGAAATTTGAGGCCAAAACAGGACCCCATTTCAAAAACAACACCAAAGCCTTTAGGGATCTCATCTAAGAAGAGGGAGCTTTGCCTTCTTGGCCCCAGCCTTTCTTTGTGTGTCGGTATAGCCACTTGAAAGGGTAATCAAAGCCTAACTCGGTTTTAGAGAATCTAGTGCAGACTGGGTGTGGTGGTGCATGCAGGTAATCTCAGTGCTTGGGAGGCTGATAGCAGAATAAGTATGAGTCCAGTCTACATAGTGAGATCCTGTACATAAATTCATTTAAAAAAATAAAAATAAAATCACTTTATGGGATAAGTGTGGTCTATTGTTTATTACTGTTTGTAGAATTCAAATACTAATAGTAAACTACTGAACTTTATGCTTCAAGTTAAATATAACAGATTTGATCAGAAAAAATACTTTGTATATGTGTACCTATGTTTATAACAGCACAATTTGTGATAGCAAAATCTTGGAAACAACCAAGATGTCCGTCACATGAGGAATAGTTGAAAAAGTTGTGGTATTTCTAAACAATGGAGTATTACTCAGCTATAAAGAATGATAAACTTGAAGCATTTATATTGAAGTGGATATCACTTGAACATATACTCATAAGCAAAATAAACCAGACACACATGTGCAAATATCATATAGTCTCCCTCGTATAAGAAGTCAAAAGAAGAAATACAAATAGAAATATACAACAACTAAAAAGAATTGAGTCAGATAGTTAGGGCAAACTGAATGGCACATGCTGCAGGGTACTAATCAGCTTTTTCTTCTGGATGGTTAACAACCTCAGTTCACAGATCTAACTTGGAGAAATAGAAGAGCCGCAAGGCCAGCCAACATTTTGGCCCTAGCCTTTCAAGGTCAGTGAAAACTCAGGACATAGGAGAATGTGTACTGTAACATCATGAAACTCAGTTGTCCCCCAAATTTTCTGATTAAGGAGATTATAGAGCCACAGAGGAAAGAGATTGATGATCTATAGTGTGCCTGGGGTGAGTCACATGGAGAGAAAACTTTCTCTCAGGCTCTCACAGAGAGCAAACTGGTCAAGCATTGGCCCTGACTCATCCACATGGATGACACAGACAAAGGATCTACAGAGTAAGGTACAGGAGTACAAGATAAACCCTGAGGGGCCTTCACTGACCTCATCAGATACAAAAGCTACACATTTTGGTATATAGGTCTTGCTCTATTTTGGTCTTAACCATGCAGCAGAAAAGTAAAAATGAGGTATATAATGTGGGGCCATAATAATAAGTTGAGCTATAAATGGCTATAGTCAACAACTTCTTCAGATAACTCACTATTACTGTGGAATGCTGGACTGTGTTGGATTATGTCGCCAAGTTGAGGCACCTAAATTGGTTTAATGACAATGGAGTGCCCATCTTTGACAGGTCTAGACAAAAAAAGGGGGGTATACAACGGAAGAACTATGATGTCTGTGTATAAACAGTACACTCAGGATAAATATGCCGTGCTTCTGCACAATTCCGTGAGAAGCAAGATTTGCACTAATAGCGGTTGGACAAGATATGTCGGCTTTAGTACTATGGACAACCACTAGGAAGATAACAAGGTAGAAAGTGTTAATTATTGAATCTGATATAATACAGCTATAAAAAAATAAGTAAACAGCTACACTCTTTTAATTCTCTGATTAGAGACATCTGGTATAATAATGTCTGTAAATGTATCATGTATGCACCTTGTGTGATACCAAAACATTACAAAAACAGTTTGCAGTGTATTAATTTATTGAATCTGTCCTGTTAATTTGTCTTGAAACTGTCTCATTGCTATTTGTTCTTCAATAAAATTAAGACAGAAATTATTTAAATGACTGAATCTGAAGATGTTTCAAATTATATGTGCCCTTAGTTCTCATGATTCCTGACATTACTAGCATTTAATACAGTTTATGTCTTTATGTGCATTTAAGAGTATTTAATGATGCTTCATGCGACTGTTACATATTTCTTTCTTCACTGTATTATATTTGTTATAATATTGCTCTATTATAAATTTTATGAATTTTCCAGCAAATAAAACAAAACTTCCAAAAAAAAGATACTTTGAATTTGTTAAATTTTTGAATAAAACATGTTAAGTTTGTATTGTGGTTAATGAAACAGAAATTGACAAAAGATGTGGTATTCTTTTTAAAAGCACTTAATTTTCTCTTTTCAGTTCTTTTTGGAGACGGATTTCTTCCCAGACAGTAAGAATTACGAGAGGTCAGTTACAAATGATGTTCTTTCATGGTAGTAATGTAATAAAAATTTTGGGGGGCTTCCAGGTTAGCTCAGTTGTTTAAGCGCCTGCTCTGGCAAACCCAGTCAGGTGCTGGGGACCACAGTTTGATCCTCAGACCTGCTCTTAAGGCAGCCTGAGCCAGCCCCCTCCCCCCAATTTTTTTTTTTTGTTCATGTGCTAAAGTACTAAACTGTGGGGTTTCATGTTAAAAGTTGCATTCTGCAAAAAGTATAGGCAGTCTTAGGGTGGATAACCTAAAATGAACAAGGAGCCTGGCAATGGTACTGTTCCACTACCTTGTAATTCAGTACTAGAATCGGTGGAAAGGGGGCAGGCTGTGGAGAATTTTCTAGAGTGTCTGGATGTTTGCTCAGTGATTTTCAATACATGACCTCTTCCTAGTACTCTGCATGCTTGTGCCTGGGAATGCTATTCAGTACAGATGTTGATTGCTGGACAGGTTCTTTTGCTCTTAAAACTGATCTGTTTCCAATCTATGCAACCCATTAGAGGAAGCTGCCTTTATCAGTTTTTTAGCTAGGAAGAAAAAAACTTGAAGCTGGCCCCATTGAGCCTTTCGTTTATTAGCCCAGGGACTATATTTTGTTAGCCTTTTCTTTTTTCTTCTCATGGAATCATTCTTTTCTCATGGATTTTATCTTTTTGTGTACGTTGAACTTATATCAGACTATACTGTAGTATAGAATCTGTACTTGAATGGCTTATTATTCTGTGAAAAAGTTAGCCATTCTTTTCTATTAGTTGGGACAGAATTTTAGTTTTTTAATCTGCTGTTATTTATTTATTAAGGTGTTCTCACTACATAGTTCAGGCTCCCTTGAGCTCATTAAGTAGCCCAGGTTGTTCTATAACTCAAAACCATCGTCTCACCTCAGCTGGCCCAGTACAGGAACAATAGGCATGCGGCACCACACCTGGCTCTGCTGTTATTTTTAGACTTGTCTAAAATGTGAAGTAGGCTCTTTGCTATTGTATCTTTTAGCATTCTTCAGAGTGGTCAATGTGTTGGAATTTTCCTTTCCCTCCTCTTTTCTATCAATCCCCTATTTGAAAGTTCCTTCCTGGCTTTTTTTTCTTCCTTCCTTTTTAAATGATACAGTTTATTTTTTTTTTTAAGCTTCTATAGTGAACTTGTTCATACAACTTAGAGAAATTGTAAAGAAATCAGGTTGGGGATACAGCTTAGTAGTGGAGTGCTTGCCTAGCACATGAGGCCGGGGTCTATGTTTAGTATTACAAGGAAAATAAAAAAAGCAAAAGAAATCTAATATTACATAGTAAATTTAAATATTAAAACTCTTCCATTTCAGGATTCACTTTTTGTTGTTGCTATTTGTTTTGTTTTTGGTACTGGGGATCGAACCCAGGGCCTTTCACACAGTAGCCACTAGATACATCATAACTTAAGTTATGACAGTAGAGCCTGTAACTCCATCATTCTGTAAGGCTGAGGTAGGAGAATTACAAGTTCATGACCCACCTTGACAACTTAGTGAGGCTCTGTCTCAAAATAAAAAAATCAAGAGGACTGGGGTTATAGCCGAGTCCAAAGAGTTAGTGGGTTCACTTCCCACATAGAAAACAGGAAAAAAGAAAAGAAATAGAAGTCAGTTGAAATAATCTCCAACTCCCTTTTAGGAAATGTCTATAGTTTGTTTTCTGCCTTTTTCTTTTTTTTGGCAGAACCAGGGATTGAACTCAGGCCCTTGTGCTTGCCATGGAAGTGCTTATTCCACTGAGCCATCTCCCCAGCCCCCTTTCTGCCTTTTTCTTTTGTATTTCTAGCAATTTATTTTATCTATTTTCTTGTAGCACAGTGATTCTCACACTCTAGGGCTTAAAAAAGCACAGATTATTAGACCCCCCCCCCATGCACACAACCTGTAGATATTTGATAGTTAATTGGTATATGGTGGGACCTAAGAATTTGCACTTTTAATAAGCTCCCCGGTATTGTTATACTGCTGCTGCTGGTCCAGGAACCACATTATTCCAGTATTTATCAGTACTGCTTTTCTCTGTATGTACAAGCTCCGATTTATAAAGTATATCAAAGTAGTGGTGCATTTATAATATTAACATGTCTACTGGTGATTCATAAACATTTAAAATGTTGACACTGTCCTATCTGATATGATGGAACACTGCTTTCAACTGGTTTACTTTTGTCTGTGTGTGGCAGGGGGTTGTAGTTGCTTGAACCCAGAGCCTTACACATTTGGCAAATGATTTACCACCGAACCACACCACCAATCCTCCTATCTGTCTTTGTACCTCAAAGTGATTTATAAACTATATAAATAAATTATTATCACCGATATCTTAGAGCAGCTCCAAATTAGGATTGGGGGTCATTCTTTCCTGAATTAAAATGATTGATCAGTCTACACGCTAATGCTAGATTGATGTGTAGGCTTTTTTTTTTTTTTTTTTTCCTTGATGTGTAGGCTTTTGAAATTTTTGAGACAGGTGTTTGATAAATTGCTAGTCTAGGCTGTAATGTACCATCCTACCTCAGCCTGCTGGAGTGCTGGAATCAGAGGTGTGTCCTACCATGCCAGTATTTTTTTAGATTTTTTAAAATAGGAATTTTGAAAGAAATATTTTTTCATTCAGTTTGGGTTTTTCTTGTGGGCTTTGAACTTTTGTTTTGTTTTTTGAGGTAGGTTCTCACTATGTAATTCACATTGGCTATGAACTTGTTATGTACCCTAGCCTGAGCTTGAAGTTGAGATTGTCCTGCTTCTGACTCCAGGTGCTGAGACCACAGAGTTATGCCACTATGCCTGACTGGACTACACTTTGGTCTTCATTCATTTTTTAAACTTAGTACTTAGCACTATCTAATCTTGACTAGTAAGGCCTCTACCTAGAAAAATAATATTTGAGATGATGCCTACATTACTTTGAATATAGATTTTAAATTGGATGGTAGGTTCCCTTTCTTTACCAATTCAGTTTATAGAATTGAATATATATTCTTAATAAACTTCTAAAGCTAGATACTGTGGGGTGAGTTTTTAAAAGATATAGTTTAATATAATGGAGCACTACTCTGCCATAAGGAGATAATTGAGTCATTTATAGGAAAATGGATACACTCTGAGATTATGTTAAGTGAAATAAATCAGACACAGTTTAAATATTACATAGTTTATCTTACATGAGAAACAATATATACTTAAAGTACAAAATAAAAGCTACTCCAGGTATGGTGGCACATGCTTATAATCCTAGCTCTTGGAGGGCTGAGGCAGGAGGATAGCTGGGAGTTTGAGGTCAGCTGGGCTACATAGTTCAAAGCCAGCCTGATCTGCATAGTGAGACCCTATCTCAAAACAAATCAACCTATAGACAATAGGGAATAGATAGATCTTTCACATATGGGAACTGAGAGATGGAGGGAAGGAGTAGAAAGGGGAGGTAAATTTTTTTTTTTTGTATTTCTTTATGTATTTAGTACAGGGTCTATAGGATCTCACTCCACAGATTGAACTTGTGATCTTCCTTTTTCAGTCTCCCAACCACTGGGATTACATGCATACACCACCACACCCAGTCTCAGTTGCCATCTCAGTGCACCCCGGGGCTAGGCCTGGCATGACACGCCTCGGATTGAACCCTGGTCCCTGTGGCTGCCTAAGCAGGCACTTTAGTCCATTGAGCTATCTGGCCAGCCCAAGGTAGACATTTTTAAAAGGGGGAATCATAAAGCATTGCATCCATACAACATATCCCTATGAGGAACAATTTATACTGCAAATATGTGTTATATGTAAAATGTATTATATATTATATATAAATACATATCATATGTGTATGCACACACACATAGACATATACATGTACATGAGGGGTCCACGAGATTCAGGGAGTGGGAAGAACAAGAGGGAAAGGGGGTTTAAAAATATTAAGATGTGTCATCTACATGTACTGACTCCCTAAAGGAATGTAGTCATTATGTACTGCAAATATATGCTAATAAGAAAAAGATGTAGTTCAAGAAAAAATTCATGAGGATATATAAAGATTAAAAAAACAATGAAATAAACCAGGTGTGGTGGCACACATCTAGAGTTTGGTTTAAGGTATGCACTTGCAAAAATTCATGACTTTTTAGTGTATAGTCGCATAAGCATTATGTAGGTTTTTTTGTTGTTGTTGTCGTCTTTTTTGAGACAGGGTCTCACTATGCAGTTCAGGGTGGCCTTAAGCTCACTTTATAGCTCAGGCTGGTCTCGAATTTACAACAATCCTCCTGCCTCAGCCTCCTGAGTGCTGGGATTACAAGCATGCGCCACCACACCCGGCTAGCATTATGTAGTTTAAACATGCAAATTTCAAGGAGTTGCACAGTTTCTCTTGTCACTCATTATGCCCATTATTATCCACTGAAAATTCAATCTCAGAATAATCAGCTTTCACCTACTATAGAGATATCACTATGATCACAATTATCCTTTGGATATCACTAACTTGATAAAGACATTGAGAATGACTTAAGTTTTTTAAAAAGGTTTTTTTTTTTTTTTGAGTACAGAGAACTGGATTTAATTTTTAGCAGTTACTATGACCCTATTTATTCTCCCTTGTAGGAAACAAAGACCTTGACATAGATCAGCTAAGGAAGCTAATTGACAAATTCTATTTGCTTCTAAGGGTCAGTTGTAGTTTATTAGATATAACCTCTGAGCATCTTCAGCAAAGGGTTGTCTATAACCTGTTCCTTACTCCTTTTTTCAATTTCTTCATAGCTCTTAGAGCTTATTTCAAAAGAATAATGGATGAACCATCTTCCTTGGCCAAACCTCTGGAACTGAACCAGCACTCAAGATTCATAATTGGTTCCGTGTCTGAAGATAACTCAGAAGATGAGATCAGCAACTTAGTGAAGCTGGATCTGCTGGAAGAGAAGGAGGGCTCTCTGTCACCAGCTTCTGGTAGCTCAGATACACTCTCTGATTTGGGAATTTCCAGCTTACAAGATGGCCTGGCCTCACATATAAGGTGAGAAAGACATGTTTCCTGGTTAACTTACTTGACCTGTCTTACTTGTTTTTGATTGTGTTCTGAAAACAGCAAGACTACTGGACAAGATTTGGTTTACCTCTTCCAGCATCACTGGATGCATACCTTTAATGTAATTGGGAAATGATGCATTTTGCAAGTTTTACAATTGTCTTTTTTTCTAAATGGTTTTCTCAACCTTTTTTTTCTTTCACATATAGTAGATCTGTTAGTAAGATCTAGTGAGTGAGTTAGGTTAAGGAATTTCAATCTATTTTACATTCACTAAAACTTTTAACTTTTTGATGATTGATAGGAATTCTGCAGGAGTGGGAAAATTTGTAGTGACTTCATTTTTTTATGTATTTGGTATAGGGTTTTGCTACACAACTCAGACTCATAGGATCCTCCTGTTTTCAGCCTCTCTAGTACTGGGATTACATGGATGTTCCACCAATTCCTGTCTCAGTGGCTGGCTCAGCATGCCCATATGGTACTAGGATTTAAACCCAGGTCCTTGTGCTTGCCAAGGAGCTTAAACCACTGAGCTCTCTTGCCAGCCCTGTAGTAATTTTCTTTAAACTTCTTCATGTCAGGAAGTTAGTTATATTTTGTTTCTAGTATATCCAGTCTTCCATAAGGTATTATGATATGAATAAGAAGCTCTTACACAGCTCTCTTTTTTTCTTCTGTAGAAACATGATCTCTGTAATTGATAATGTTAGTAAATAGTAACACTGGACTATTATTGATGTTTGATTTTCCAACCACTGTGTGAGGTAATAACCTTTAGTTATTTGCTTTTACTTTTTGTATTAAAGGGTCACCGTTCAAGGGTCACTTTTGGGAGGGTGGTTAAGAAGTATGCTGGGTTTCTATAGAGAGTCTGATTTCACTGGGTATTTGCTTACCCTGGAACTGGGGCAATATTTAAACAACTATCTGAGTGAATCTCATGTACATCCAGCGTTAAAATTATAGGTCAAACCTAGTTAAATGTAAGTTAGGGTGGCTATTGCGGCTGTTATTATGTTGGTACCTCTGCTGTTAATGAGTCATGAAATAATTCAGTTTCATTT
>PVKA01009970.1:13653-66280 GCA_004027165.1 Ctenomys sociabilis
TTTTTTTTTTTTTTTTTTTTTTTTTTTTTTTTTTTTTTTTTTTTTTTTTTTTTGTCTTTTTGAGACAGGGTCTCACTATGCAGTTCAGGCTGGCCTCGAGCTCACTTTGTAGCTCAGGCTGGTCTCGAACTCACAACAATCCTCCTGCCTCAGCCTCCCGAGTGCTGGGATTACAGGCATGCGCCACCACGCCCAGCTATGGACTTAGAATCTTGACTTTTAAGAGATGGAGTAGTGTGTGTTAGCAATCATTGGCATTTATCTTTGAGGTCAAAAGAAAGTTACTGTTTTATTTCATAGATTCCTAGAATTGCAATGGACCCAGACAGATAAGTTAGCCTAATCCTTTTTTTTTTTTTTGGTGGCACTGCTAAGGATTGAATTCAGTCAGGGCTTTTACACTGAGCTGCATTCCCAGCAACTCCCCCACCTCTTCTTTTTTTTTTTTTCCTTTTGAAGCATCGTCTTGCTAAGTCTGGGTGAATACTTAATCCACATCAGCTCTCAGAGTGCTGAGATGATAAGCATGTGTCACTATGTCTAACTATTTTTTGTTTTCATAGTTGAAAAAACTGAGAACTAATAATGAAGGGAAAAATTCACCTAAGATTGAATGGCCAGGAGACTGGGATTCAAATTTAAATGTTTCCATTCCGTTTCAGTAACTTTTCTACTCCTGTTTCCCTGACTGCACAAATGTATTAATTATATAACTAGTTAATGCAGATTTGATTTTATGGACTTAATGAACAAAGTGTTGTATCTAACCTCTGGGTAAAGGGAATTAGTGAGAGGAAAAAAGGGGATAGGCCTTCATGCAAAAATGTTTTTTACTTAATAAATCACTTAAAGTTGACTCTAAGGCTAATACTGGTGATGATATCTTCCCTGCTAAGAGCATTAGGATCTGTGTGGGGTTGTCACTTGTGGGGCTACTTGTATCCTGAGGCCAGGGGACTAGTGATACTAAACTTTGTATATTGTTTTATACCATAGAATTCCATACAACCAAAAATTGTTATTCTCAAAATGTTATAGTGCCCCTATTCAGAAGGATTGGGTTTAACTCTCATTCCTTGAAGTAGCATACCTCCTCAAGAAATTTGTCTAGTTTAAGACTATGTGAAGCATAATGTTTATTTGTTGAATTAGGAAACTGTGTTTGGCAATGGTGAGATAAAAGCCATTATAGGAAACTCAGTTGATGGTATTGAAAGGTAGTTTGTAGTTGCCAGATCAGTCGCAAAGTTCATGACTGTTATGCAGAGACATTGTGAACAGTGGCATGGTGCCTGTGTTTCTTGCGTGTCTTACTGTTGGCAAAACTCATGCTTGCAGCTCGTGGAAGAGTCATGGACAGAAGTGTGATCAGCAACCTGGGAAGGAACAGTTGCCAGTTTCCACTGTCATCTCAGCTAGCTAATGTTCCAAAATAGAACCAAGTTTCTTCCTTGGTCCGTTTCTTAAGTCACCTTTGGATGTGGTGTCCTTGGGGGTAAAATAAATTCTGCTGAGTTTATTTGATAGTGGAAAGACTGCTCTTACACCTACAATAATTAGGTATGTGATCATTGTCAATTCATGTTTTTTTGTTGAACTCATTTTCTTCTCTGTAAAGATGAAGGTACTGATTCAGATACTTTTTATTCTTTCAACTTGAAATAGAGACTGGTTGAATTTAAGACCACCTCTTAGAATAAATAGCCTAATGTTTCACAGGTGTCACAGATTAATGGAACAGGGATGTCTGTTAAGAGATTTAACTGAAGGTCTCTGATACCAATAGTTGCCATAACTTGACACTAGTCTGTCTCTTACATTAAGGGTTGATCTTAGGTTCTAACTGAATTGTGTATGTAGATGACTAGAATTATAAAATAGACTTTTCTGAGTACAAGATGACTTGTACTCAGATTTTCCAGAGTTCAACAGAAGACTGGCTGAATCATGTCTAAAGCTTTATGACCTAAGTATTTGAAGATAAGGCCTCTGAAAGTAGTTATATCTTGGTAAGAATATATGGGCCTCGAGCCGGGGAAATCGCTCAGTAGAATAAGCACTTTCCTGGCAAGCACAAGGGCCTGAGTTCAATCCCCGGTTCCGCAAAAAAAAAAAAAAAAGAATATATGGGCCTCATTAGAGACAATTGTCTTGCATTAATATTTTTAGATAAGATCACTTTGGGGTTATTTATCAGCTGGGTTGGTATGTTTCTGAAATTCATTATTAATATCCAATTAAGCATTTACAAAAGGATTAAAAGACACCATGGACATCTTAGTCACAAAGCCTTTCTGGAATACATAGCAGGTCAGATGCATCTACCAATTCCTCTGTCCAGTACAGGATTTCAGCTGCAGTGTGACTGTCCCTTCTTGGACTTTTTTGCTTGCTTGCTTGCTTGCTTGCTTGCTTGCTTGCTTGCTTGCTTGCTTTCGTGGAACCAGGGATGGAACTCAGGTCCTTGCACTTGCCAGGGAAGCGCTTATTCCACTGAGTCATCTCCCCAGCCCCAATGTGGACATCTTAATTTTATAAATAGGATGTGATTTAGAGGCACATAGTGGAGGCATCTATTTATGTAGGCACTGGCAATTTCTCTGTTCCTTATGGATGCAACTTGGGGTCAGATTGTTCTCCATATTTAAAATATATCACATGCTATCAACCCATACTATCAAACAGTATTGTAATTAGTTTTGTCAATTATTGTGCTGAATTTCTGGCTAAAGTCTAGTTGGAAACAGGTTACTCCACATTTGGATCTTTTACATCTTAGGGTAGTATGATTTCTTTAATTTTTTTTAATCTACTATATCTTATTGAAGTATTCAAAACTCCACCTCAGTTTTCTCTTAAACATCTTAAAAAATATGTACATACTCAAAATACGGAATGGCCAGCTTTTTATGCTTTGCAAGCATGTTTAATGAAGGAATTTGAGAACAATGTCATTGTTACTTATATGTACATATATCCAGTGTAAGCTGTTCTATCCTTTGGGTTTCTAATTGTTGCAACTTTGGACAGAGGGGAGGGTGAATTATAATTTTACATCTTTTTTGGTCTAGAAATATAGTACTTTATCATTATCTTTGAGAGTTGAAAAGGTAAGAATATCCCTATAAAACGCTTCATTCCTGAAAAGAATCTTAACTAGAGAACTTTGAAGGTCTTCATAAATATAATGTAAAGTTTATTCCATGATACCTATAGGGATCTGTTGGTCTTACTGCGAATGGTTCTACCTGAGGAGACATGGCAGCAGGAATGAAAAAGACAAAAGCTGAGCTAGGTGGTAGTTGGTCTGCCTGATGGGCAAGACTCATGAGCCAGCACAGTGAAACCTACATTTATTTATCGTTTTTGCAAAGTTAGTAACATGTGACACAAAGGTTGCCTAGTGACTAGTAGCCAACATTAATCAGTCAAGATGCTTAACTCACGACTGAGATAGCTTGTTTGCTCTAGGCACTGAGGCCTAGTCCTGCCTACACACCTTTGACTGATTTTTTTTTAGCTTCCAGGGCTCCCTACAATAACAAGAAGGCAGTGTACTAATGAGTTTGGAAGCAACTCATAGATACCATATTTCATTCTGTGATTAAAAAATTGATACACAGCTGTATAAATCTTCCTTTTCTCATGGGCAGTAGTGGCGTTGGTATGAGAGAATCTGGAAGTGTCTTTCAGCTTCTGTGCCACTAGGTTAGGAGGGGAAGTTAAGGAAAGCTGGGCGTGGTAGTGCACACCTATAATCTCAGTATTCAGAGTCTGAGGCAGTAGGATCACCTCAAGTTCAAGTCCAGCTTGGGCTATGGTAGTGAGTCCAAGGCTAGCCTGAATTGTATAGTGGGACCCTGTCTAAACCACAAAAGAGAAATAAATAGAGGGAATTTAAGAAGACTGAATGGAGAGATATGGCTTATCTATTGTAGGTACTACATATCCTATTTTTCATTGTTTTCTTTCCAATGCTGGGGATCAAACCCATAGCCTCAGCCTTGATAGGTAAAACTTTCCACTGAACAATATACCTAGTTACTCACATGTTTAATTAAGAATTAGACTAGTTAGAAAAATAATGGTAATGTGAGATAACATATGTCAGGTGCTTTATGGTGTTACAGGTATTCTGCTATGCTTTAGATGGAGAACCATATTTAATCTACACCATTGTCTACACTGTATGGATAGAGAACTGAGACATAGGTTAAGTAACATACCTAAATCACATAGGTAGTCAGGGACTAAATCAGGTATTGAACCTAATCAGAGTTCATAATGTCAAATATTATAGCAAACTGGAAACCTTAGTATAATAGATATACTGTGTTTTCATCAAGAAGTTCCTCTTTAATCCAGTGCCAGCATATATATATATTCCCAGGGAAATAGCTCAGTAGAATAAGCATTAAGCATTTGCCTGGCAAGCACAGGGTCCTGAGTTCAATACCCGATACTGCAAAAAAAAAAAAAAAAAAGATCTTGAAATTGTGATCTTCCTTCTTTAGCGACCTGGAGTGCTGACTTTACATGTATGCACCTCTGTACCCAGCTCAGTGTCAACCTTATTTCTCTCTCTCTCTCTCTTTTTTATTTTACCTGGAATTAGACTCAGAACCTTGTGCTTGCCAGGTAAGTGCTCGTGCCACTGAGCTATCTCCCCAGCTCAATATCAGCCTTATTAAAAAGGGATGGAGAGCCAGATGTGGTGGCAGGAGGATCAGTGGAAGTGCAAGGCCAATTTAGACTCTGTGGTGGGTTCAAAGCTAGCCTAAAGCATGTAGCAAGGCTCTCTATCAACCCTACCACTCCCAAAAAAGGATGGAGGTTAAAAAATACACTTAAAAATAACAGTTTTTTAAAAGTACAGTGCAGAAAATTAAAAACAAAGTACAAGCTAATAAAAATAGTCTTGAAATAAAACCAGGCCATAGTGTACTCAGCTGATAAAATAAAACCAACCAGAGAATATTCTAACAAGCTATTGTTTAGTCTTCTGAATTCTTTCCTGTGTGCCTATATACTTGTATGTGCATTTCTTTTTACTGAACTCAGGTTGTTGTACTGTATATCTACTTTAGTAAATTTTCATCTCATGTAATGTATATACCACATTCAAATTTTTTTGTTAACATTAAAATTTACATTCATTCATATAAGTACCCCATCCAAGACCACATGTTGTATATTGTGTCCCTTAAATTCTTTTCTCCAGTATTAAGAATTGTAACTAAGGCTTTAGAACTGAGCTACATCCCAAGCTCTTTATTTTATTTTATTTTATTTTGTGATCTTGCGCAGTCACTAAGTTGCCTAGGCTGGACTCAGATTGTGATCCTTCTGCCTCAGCCCCCCAGAGTGCTGAGATTGCAGGTTTGGACCATCATGCCTGGTTCCTTAAGTTTCTTAATATATCATGTTTCCTTTCTGTCCTCTTTTGTGTGGATAACTAGTGAATTGTCTAAGAGGAAGCTAGAAAATCATGACAGTACTGTATGTCATGATACAATAGTGTCATGATACAGTTGCTAGTGTTACTTTGGTTCAATAGAGAAGAAGTAAAAATTAAAAAAAAAAATTATCATTTTTTTTCCCTCAAGACATGTCTTACTATCTTTCTCAAGCTAACCTAGAACTCCAAGGCCCACTTGATCTGTCTGCCTCAGCCTTCTCCAAGTAGTTGGGACTATAGGCAGGAACTGCTATTCTCTATTTTTGTAGATACTGTAATTGCAACAATTTTGTATTGCATTAATGCTGGTATTTCAGTGAATGTTAAGTGGGCATTACAAGTATGGCATAATTTTATTACAAGCCATGAGGGACAGAGCTTTTTTTTTTTTGCTGTATATATTTATGTGTAACATGGAAACTGTTTAAATAAAGATTCTCTCCTCTTGTTTTTGGTGCTGGAGATTGAACCCAGGTTCTTCACACTGAGCTGCATCCTTCCCTGTTTGTGTTTTGTTTTATTATTTCAGTTTTTGAGATAGTTGATAAGTTGCCCAGGGCAGGCTAGAACTTTGGATCCTCTTTCCTGAGTACTGGCATTAATGCCTGGCTAAGGATTTTCTTTTATTTTTAGTCTTTTACTTTGAACTCCTTGAGTTAGAAATATCAACCCGACCCCTATGCCTGCCTAAGCAGGCACTTTAATCTGCTGAGCTATTTGGCTGGACCTTCACTATCATTTCTTGATTAGATAATAGCATTGTAGCTTTTCTCAGTCTTTCTTCCTTTAGTGTGAGACCCAAAGACCATTATTAGGGTCTTTCTAAAAGGTAAATGATTGTCTCATTACACTAGCTCAGTGGGCTCTTGTTACCCATATAATATGTTAGTGTCAAACACTACTATGTCAGGTGCTTATCATCATTCTTTTGGGATTTCCCTATGTTGCCCAGGGCAGTCTTGAACTTATAGGTTAAACTGATCTTTTTGCCTCAAGCTTCTGAATAGCTGGAACTATGGGCATGTGCCATGTTTAGCTATCATCATGATTATTATTATCATTAATTGAAGCCCTGGGGATTGAAACCAATGCCTTTACATTAAGCTGTATCCTTAGCCCCTTTAAAATTTGTGTGTGTGTGTCTGTGTATGTGGGCTAAGAGTAGATCCTAGGTCCTTGTGCATTCAAGGCAGGAACTCTACCTACTACTAAGTCATATCCACAGCCCTTTTTAAATTTTGAGACAAGATTTCACTAGTTGCCAAGAATTTCCTCAAACATGCGATCCTTCTGCCTCAGCCTCCCAAGCACTTGGGATTACAGCTATGCAACCTCATGCTCAGCTTTTTTTTTTTTTAAATACTCATCACAGCCCTAAATGTTATTATGCTATGTTTGATTCAATCTGTTAGGGGCTTAATAGTGCCTTTGAGATATTTAAATTGGGTTTTATTTTTTATTTTATTTTATTTTTTTGGCAAAACCAGGGATTGAACTCAGGCCCTTGCGCTTGCCAGGGAAGTGCTTATTCCACTGAGCCATCTCCCCGGCCCTAAACTGGGATTTGAAGGATGGACAAAAGGATAGGCTAACAGGGATAGGTGCATTACATAAATTATACAAGCAGAGTGAGATGTCTGGTGTCCTCAGGTCATTGTCAGTCACTGAGTATCCTGGAATGTAAAGGGGAAAATCATGATCAGTGAATGGAATCAGCAGTGAGATAGAGGGTAAGTCTTTAAGGGTCTTTAATCTGTCATTCTGTGGAAATAGGAAATAAACATTAGGTTTTTGTCCTTGATTTTTGGCACAGCATCTAAAACCTTTGAATTTCGAATGATGATATATTTTATGCTAATGAGATGATCGGGAGCTGTAAATAGCTTCGTGATCAGGGCTGTTGACTAGAAAGACAAAGTCATGTCTTTAGAGTATTGGAACTTTCAGTTCTTCCTGGGAGGGGGAAAGGAACTGGAAATGGAGCTAATTAACAGCTGCTTTAATCAATCTTAAAACTATGAAAGTCCCTAAATGATAGTTTAGATAGCTTCTGGGCTGAACACATTGAGATGCTGGAATAGAGCAACACACCCAGAACCAGGCTTGGAAGTTCTCTGCCCTTTCTTCTGTAATTTGCCCTACAGATCTCTTCCATTTGGCTGTTTCTGAGTCATATCCTTCATAGAACACTATTAGGCACACTCATTTCCTGTATTGCATGAACCATTGTAGCAAATTACTGAACTTGAGAAAGGGATTGTTGGAACCTTTTAATTTATGCTATAGTTCATTGATCCACAGTATAGTTGCCTGGGATTGGCAACTCCTATCTGGAGAGACAGACAGACAGACAGACAGACAGACAGACCGTGTGTGTGTGTGTGTTGGTGCTGGTGATGGTGATGATAGTGCTGGTAGTGCTAGTAGTGGTGGTAGCAATAGTCTTGTGGGGTTGAGGCCTTAACTTGTAGGATCTATGCTAACTCTGGCTAGTTAATGTCAAAATCAAATTGTGGGACTCCTAGTTGTTATCTGGTGACTTGGAGAACTGGCTTGTGGTGTGAAAACCCCCAGAAGTGTTATAAATTAATACAACTCAGCTGTACTAAGCTAGCTATAAAATAGTAAGGTTTAGGTTTTTCTTAATTGTGTAATAGAACCATCTGTGGATTATTATTTAAAAAAAAAAAAAAAAACCCAGGGTTCTGGGCCCTATCCTAGTCTTATTAATTTACTTCTTTGGTTGTAGAACCCAGGAATCTTTATTCTAATACTCTTCAGGTGAGTCTGATATAAAGCTTGATAGGAGAAGGACTGTTTTCAGAGTTTAGGACAATGCTTAACCTACAGCAAAAGCTTAATAAAATCAAGCATGGAGGAGCACACCTGTAATTCCAGCACTGTGGTGGTTGAGGCAGGAGAATCACAAGTCTGAGACGAGCTTGGGCAACATAATAGTGAGACTTTGTCTAAAATTAAATGTTAAAAAGGACTAGGGATGCAGGTCAATTGAAGGCACTGCTCAATTTTCCATCCCTCCCCAGTCCCTAAATAAGAGCTTAAGAAATATTTTGTTGTATTGAAAATAATGTTATGTCTGTTTAGGCAGATGCAGGGGCTAGGGATTCCATCCCATGCTTCCTGTGCCAGCCCCACCCCCCAAGGTGTGCTGACAAGCTGACTGAAACTGGGCAAGGTGGTGCTTACGCCTGTGATCCCAGCACTTGGGAGACTGCCAAACAGGAGGATCACTATGAGTCTGATCTGTGTAGTGAGACCCTGTACTAAGTACATTAAAAATAAATAAACGGGCTGGGAGATGACTCAGTAGAATAAGCACTTCCGTAGCAAGTGCAAGGGCCTGAGTTCAATCCCCAGTTCCACCAAAATAAACAAACAAAGTTGTGTGACTTTAATTGTATTTAGGTCACTGTGAGTACAAGTATATATGTAGAAGGGCTATTTATCTTAGGACAGTGTCCACCTTTAGATGGAAGGATTTAAAAAAAGGCAATCAGTGAGATGAAGAACTGAGAAAGAAAACAAAGTGGAAGTAGTAAATAGGAGTTCGTATCTTGGTGTGAACAGCTGTAGTAGATAACAGGAGGTGAAATAATGAGTAAATGATAAAGGGATTTTCAACAGTATATTCTTCATTTAAAAAGTTGATGTCAAAGGAAAGATTAAAATGGTTACTTGAGGGACTATTAAGATGAAGAGTTTTTAGTTTTGTTTTGTTTTGTTTTTCTTTTTTGGTACTGAGGATCAAACTCAAAACCACTTGCACTTGCTAGGCATGCACTTATTTTTTTTTTGTGGAACTAGGGATTGAACTCAGACCCTTGCACTTGCCAGGGAAGCACTTATTCCTCTGAGCCATCTCCCTGGCCCTGCACTTTTTTTTTTTTTAACCAAACACACTTGTAGAATAAGTATTGTCTTCATTTTATAGATAAGAGTATAAACTTAGAGAGATTACATAACTCACCTGCTTTCAGTTCTAGAGTTTGGTTACAACTGATTCTTCTAGTCTTTTTTTTCTCTAGCTGTCTATCAGTGTTCTTTCCTTATTCCAGTCACACTGGACAATTGACTTTTGCCCAGCTTGCCTTGTACTTTCTGTGTCTGTATCCTTTGCTCTTTTGGTTTCTAGCTTAGTCTTTTTTTCTGTGTCTCTTTTTGTCATGTTTCTTACTGAAATGTTCATTTCCTGATTCTTGAAATTGTACTTAACTTTTTGAGGTCATTGTAAGGCCTTCCCAAATTCTGCCTGTGCTGTAAACGTTTTCTTTCTCTCTTTTCATTTTTTCTTGTAATTTGGTCTTCCATTTCCACTGTAGCAATTTTTCCTTGACCTAGCAGCCTTCACTGTGCTAGTCCCTGCACACTGTTAATTCATAACTTTGCCGCATACTTCATTGAGAAAATAGAAACTATCAGGCTGGAAATTCTCCTTTATGACACTTCATCAGAACTGCCTATGTACTCACATTCTCATTTTTCCCTCTTGTTTTAAGCACTTTTCAGGCCTTTCCCTCTTGGACATCCCCTTTATTTTAAATACACTGTCTCTTTTTCTGCTAGGTCATCCTGTCCTGTTGGCTCAGATATTCTCTGTTCTCTCTCATTCTTTATAAAGCCCTTCTTTAATGGCCACATTTCCTTTGGATTGTTGCCTTGTCTCTACCCTACTTCATGGCCAAGTTTCTAGTTGTCCGATTTACCTTCTTCAATTCCTATTTATTCTTGAAGCTCTTATGGTCTGTTCTCTGCCTAACTCTGCTCCTGAAACTATTCCTATAAATCACTAATGAGCCTGAGGTGGTGGCTCATGCCTCTAATCCCAATACTTGGCAGGCTGAGGCAGGAGGACTAGTGAGTTCTTCAAGGCTAGCTTGGGCTACATAGTGAATTAAAGACCGCTTGAAATATACAGTGAGGCTTTATCTCAAAAAAATCCCTCCATTACTAATGAATACTGTTGCTAAATCCAGTAGGTGCTTTTCAGTCCTTGTAGGACTCTCAACAGTTCTGTTCCTTTTAACACAGGCCTGTCTGTCTGTCTTCCTTTTGTTTTCTCCCTTTTTTTTTTTATACTGGGGATCAAACTGTGGATCTTGCGCCTGCCAGACAGGTGCTTATGCCAATGAACTATCTCCGCAGCCTTCTTTCTGCTCTTTTTTTGAAACAGAATCTCACTATGTAATCCAGGCTTAACTTGAACTCATTTAACCTCTGCTACCTTCAGACTTGTAGCAATCCTTCCTCAGCTTCCTGAGTGCTGGGATTATATGGCTCTTTTCTGTGCTCATTTATTTTTTATATTTAGTACAGGGTCTCAATACACAGATCTCCTGTTTTCAGTTGGATTATAGGCAAGCTCCACCACACTCACTCTCAGTTGCTGGTTCATTGTGCCCTGGGAGTGGGACTGGCGCAGCATTTGGTGCCGGGGATCAAACCCCTATCCCTACACTTGCCTAAGCAGGCATTTAGTCCACTGAGCTATCTGCCTGGCCCTTCTTTTCTGCTTTTAAAACCATACTTTCTTGTCTTTTCTCCTACCTTTTTTTTTTAGACAGAGCCTTGCTGTGTAGTTCAGGCTTCCTTGAACTCACTGTGGCTCAGGTTGGCCTAGAGTATGCACTAGTCTGCTGCCTCAGTCTCTCAACTATGAGATTATAGTCTTGTTCCACCACACCTGCCTTTAGTCAGCTTTGAAAGCTTTTTTTGGTATCTTGAAATGTTCAATTCTTTCCTTGGTTGATCATGGACCATCTTCTTTTTCACCCTATATATTACACTTTTTTCTATATAACCTCATTCCTTTGTTACTGTTTATACAGTGGTAACTCCCAAGTTTGTAACAACCAACCTAGGCCTATCCTCTGAGATCATTTGTTACATTGGCCTATTGATGTGAAATCTCCCTTGAATATCTTGTAGGCATTGGATTCTTTGTCTCTCTGCCTAAGCCAGAATCCTGGGGAATTATACTTTAGTTCTTCTCTTTTTCTTTTTTCCTCTCCTCCTCCCTCTTTCTCCTCTTCCTCCCCTCCCCCTCTGTCCTGTTCTGTTGATTCTATCTTCAGTATTTACCATAATATAATTACCTGCCATCATCAACTTACTGAGGTCCTGATCCATCAACTCTTGCTTGGCTATTGTAATAGCCACTTACCTGGATTCACTGCTTATGTTATACTTTTTTGATGGTGTTGGGTATTTAACTCAAGGTCTTGCATATACTAAGCAAGTATTCTTACTGAGCTGTACCTCTAATTCCATGCTCTTTCCTTCTAATTTCTCATTGCAGTTAGCATAAAGCATAAAGTTCTTAATATGGTTTGTTAAATCCAAAGTGGTCTGACTTCTGTCATCTTCTATTTGCTGACAGTGCTTCAAGCATATTGGCCTTTCACTAATAGGCTAATTTGTTTGTTTGTGTGTATGTATGTATGTATGTATTGAGATAAGGCCTCACTGCATAGTTCAGCTTGGCCTTGAACTTATATGTAGCTCAGGCTAGCTTCAAAGTCATGGTGAGCCTCTTGCCTTGTATCCTGAGTGCTGGAATTATAGACATGTGTCACCATGCCCAGCTAGTCTTTTTTCCTATCTCAAGGCCACATATAGTGGTTCTTTTGTCTGGAATTCTTTTTTTATTCAGTGATTACTTGAAGTCTTTCATGTTTCATATTAAATACTATTTCTTTAAAAATGCCTGCTATTGGGGTCAGGGAGCTGGCTCAGTGGAATAAGCACTTCCCTGGCAAGCGCCAGGGCCTGAGTTCAATCCCCAGTTCTGCCAAAAAAAAAAAAAAAAAAGATGTCTGCTATTATTACCCATAATGTTTTTCCCCACTTAATAGCATTTATCACAATTTGTAATATTTTTGCTAGCATATTAATTTGACTACTTTTTTACTATACTACATAGGCAGAGAGTATGTTTTATTTGCAGTTATGTGCCTAATACTTTTTTTTGGTGGTACTTCACCTCTATAGGCCTTTTTATTTTTATTTTTGATTATTATTATTTTGTTGTTGATACAGGGTCTGCCTCTGTAGTTTGACTCACAGTTATCCTCCTGTCTTAGCCTCCTACTTGCTAGGATTATAGTCATGCACCACCAGGCCCATTTTGGGGCTGGCATGGAATGCCTGGGCTTACAGCTCTGGTGCGGCCTGTGGTACTGGGAATTGAACTCTGGCCCCTGCGCTTGCCAGGCAGGCACTTAGACTGCTGAGCTGTCTTCCCAGCACTTTATTTTTAGACTTGCAAAATTACCAAAATTTTGGTCCTATGTCTATTTCTCAAAGTACTAGGATTAAAGACGTGGGTTATCATGCACCATTCTAGTACTTCCTATAGCATGCGGTAGTCACTTAATAAATGTTTGTTGAATAAATGAGCTGGAGCTCAGTAGCAAAGCACTTAATGTAAAGATTGATCAAGAATTGATCAATAATAATGGATTTTAAATTATACATGTTATATGTTCAGTTGCTTCAGTAAGTTATAGTTATTCAGATTTTCTCTTTATTCCCATGTGGAATGAAAAACTGTTTATCGTGGGTTTTATCAACTTCATCTAAATTTGTTGGCAAAAGTTATGCTATTTGTTTTTTATGGCTACTGAATTTTTGATACTCATTAACATTTGTTCTTTTATTCTTATTTTTGGCTGTAAACAATAAAAGTTTATTATTTCATAGTTCTTTTTGTTTTGTTTTGTACTGGGAATTGAACTCACAGTTTTGTGTTTTCCAGAACATAGATCTCTTTTTGAGACAGATTTCTCACTATGCAATTTAAGCTGGCCCTGAACTCTCAGCAATCCCATCTCAACCTCCTGAGTGCTGAGATTACAGGTGTGCCTCACCACACTTGGCATGTTTATAGTTCCCTAGGTCAGAAGTTCAGTAGACTTAGCTGGTTTCTTTACTTCAAGAACACAAGATCTATATGAAGTTAGTGACAGGGCTACATTCATTTTTGAAGATTCTCAGAGGGTTCTGCTTTCTGAGTCCTCATTTAAGTTGTTAGACTTCATTTCTACAAAGCTATCTAGTCCATTGGTTCTTAATATGTAGTCAAGGTTGAGTACTACTAGTGAAGACCTTGGGCATAATACTGGTAATGTTTCTCATGCTGGCAAATTCTCAGGGTGGTACATAGCCTCATATGGCAAGAGAAGGACTGTATGTGTCTGTGTTTCTGGCTTTTATTCTTGATTTATCTTTTTTAAAAAATCATACTTAGCATTGAACCCAAGACCTTAAACATGCCAGGCAAGCACTCTACTAATCCATCTATATCTATCCCGTAGTCTTGATTCATCTTAATGGAAATTTATCAGTTTAATTGGCCTTTTCAAAGATCTCTCACTTTGTTGCTTTTTTTCTATTGTGCTTTGTTTTCTTTTTCATATCAGTCAACTTCATTTTTTTTCCCTCTCTGCCTTGTGTTTATTTTGCTAGTCATCAGCTTTTTGCTAAAAAAGCTTTCAATCATGCAACAAAGTTGAGAGGATTTTACAGAGAACATTCATTTATTTATCCTATCATTGACCTCTTTTTGTATTTTATTATATATCTATCAATTTCTCTGTAACAATTTATTGATTCAGTTTATAATCTCCCATGTTTACACATAGTGTATTTTATTATTCCAATTAAAATATTTTCTGTTTTCATTGTGATCTCCCCCATAAATTATTTGAATGTTATTGGTTAAGTTCAGGTCTTGGGTTGTTGATTAGTTTTTGGTTCTGGGGGGTAGAACCTAGGATCTTTACACTGAGCTATGTCTTCAGCCAATTTATAGTTTTTATTTTGAGATAGGGCCCTGCTAAGTCATTTTGTTGCTTGGGGTCAGATGGAAACTCAAATTTAGAAGACCTTATGCCTCAGCCTCTCAAAGTGCTGGGATTACAGGTGTGTGCCACCACACCTGGCTTGTTATTGATTTTTAGTTTAATCCATTTTGTTCAATGGATATATTCTTTGAAACTTGTTGATTCTTTATGGCTTAGAGTAGCATAAGCACAATAAATGTGTGCTTTACTCTTGTTGGTTATATAGGGTTCTATATTTATCAATTAAATTTTTAAATTTTGTTCTATAACCTTGATTTCTTTTATATACTCTTTGATTTGCTGAAAGAAAAATATCAAAGTATAAGAATCTTATAAATCAGTGACAAAAGACATTAAACACACACATAAATGAGGGAGGCACTTCAAAAGGAAAAAACCCAAATGGCACCTAAGCATGAGAGGTACTCTATATCATTAGTCATTATAATGAGTTAAACTATCCCAATCAAAAGTGCTAAAATAGGAACACTGACAGCATCAAGTGCTAACCAGAATATGGAGTCAGTCACTAGTGGAAATTTCATTTGGCACAAGCATGTTAGAAAACCATTTGGTAGTATCTTTTAAAGCTAAACACAGATCTTCTTTATCAACAAGTATTTCTATTCTTGCTGTGTGCTCAAAAGAAATTAGTGTATTTTCCCATCAAAAATTAAGTACAGGGTTCATAAAAATCTATAAGCAACCCATATGTCCATCAGTAGTAAAATAGATTATAGGATAATCACACAGTGGGATACTCTACAGCACTGGAAAAAACTACTGCCAGCATCCAAAATAGGTAAATTATATATATATGATCTTGATTAAAAGAAACCAGACTAGCAAAAAAAAGAAAGATATCAGACATAAAGGGACATAAAACATAATACTATGCATAGGAAGTTTATGAATAGGTGAGGCTAATTTATGATCCTTTAGGGAGTCTATTGACTAGGAAGGACATTTGCTAGAATGTCCTTTAGGGAGTCTATTGACTAGGAAGAGAACACAAATGAGCCTTTTGAGGCTCTTGAAATACTCTGTTTTAGCATGGTGATTTGTATGTAGGTGTATATGTAAAATTAACTGTCCTATGCTCAATATATGTGTACTTTGTTATATGAAGTTATATTCATGCTTGTAATATCAGTACTTTGGGAGACAGAGCAAGTTCAAGCCCAGCTTGAACTTAATACCTTAGTGAGACCATGTCTCAAAATAAGAAAGTGCTGAGCATATAATTCAGTGTGAAGGCCCTGGTTTTGATCCCTAGTTCCACAGTCAATCAATCCATTAATTAATCAAAAACAGGCCCAACATAGGGGCATATACCTGTAATGCCAGCTTTACCTAGGAGGTTGAGGCAGGAGGTTCACAAATTCAAGCCCATCCTTGGCAAGATCTCTTAGTGAGACGTTGTCTCAAAATTTAAACTAAAAGGGAGGGAGCCAGAGATGTAGCTCAGTAGGAAGGCCTTGGGGTTAATTCCCAGTACCGTTATCAAAACAGATGGGATTTTAACCTCAGGAATGAGTTGTCAGATCTCCAGCCCAAAAAGATCTATAAAGTGTATTAAATAAAGCTCAGCATAATGATGCACACCTGCAATCCTAGCATTCCAGAAGCTGAGGAAGGAGGCTACTTTGTGAATTTTTTTCAATCTGATTTTGTTTTTATTTTATTTTAAAGGTTTCAAAAATTTATTATTGATTCAAGATTCCTGATTAAGTATATTCCACTGTCCAGGCAATAGTTTTTTTTTTTTTTAACTTGATTCAGTATTGTCTTGATCATGATAAATGAGGGTATCATCTTATGACCTCCCAGAGGGTAAATGTGTTGCAATTCATGTACAACTCCTTACAGTCCTACCTCCTCCAGTGTCTCTTCTTGGACTTGTACCTGATTTTATTGCCAGTTTTCATCTGAATCCACTGAAGAACAGGACAATTTTGCTTTTGCTTCTTGGCCAGGAATCGTTTAATTCTGAAAATCTTGTGAGAAGACATGGTTAGGGTAGGAGGTGAGAGCACACACTGGTTGGTGGACTGAAGCAGAAGAGGTGATTTTGTTTTTAATTAAGTATTATGGTCATGTACAAATTTGTGCTGATGTTGTACCTTCCCCACTTTAGTACTAATGTGTTGACAAGAAGCACCACTACCAGTCACCAAGTGTGTTTTTAATAGCTTTTTAGATACTATCCTGAACAATAAACTCAGTCTGATCTAAAGAATTCAAAAGTAAAGTCTGACTTGCTCTTATATCAGTCTGTTAAAAGAATCTGAACTTCTAGATTATAAAATGTGAAACATATTAAATATTAAATATTCTTTATTTGATATTATAATACACCATACCAAAATGCCTTTCAGTAAGTAAAAGTCAGCACTTTTTAGATACAGGGACTTCTAATTAAATAAGCATAATCTAGACTAAAAATCTAGATTTTTTTTCCTTGTCTTTAACCACTCCCTCTAACAGGCTAATAAACACAAATTGAAACAGTCTTGCTTGGTTTTGAGCCAATAAAGGATTTCCTCAGTATTTAAACGTAGTCACATAATCAGTTCTATACATCTAAATATAAAACAACCTTCATTAGGTTTTGAGATGGTATTCTCAATCTTTGTGAAAAGTCAAACATTACTAATCAAGTCCAAGCATATGTTTAAAAAGAGAAAACAGTGATAGTATTTACTGAGCTGGAATTACTACTAAAACTTGGGGAGTGGAAGATATCCATTTAACTACAAGCCAGTCTTACTTAAAATCAGGACTGTCCAACAAAAATATTCTATCAGCCACTTATGATCTGAGTTTTGGTGTATGGGACCACTACATAATGGTACACATAGAAACACCATGAGACATTTCTGTAATAAATAAGGCAGTGTCTATTACTCATTAGTAGCTTCTTTGAGGTAAGTGGTTAAGTTTGGCCTGTCCTCACTCTCGCTCTTGCTCTCTTTGGTACAGGGTCTCACTATGCAGTTCAGACTATAGCGAGCCTCCTGTCTCAGTCTCCCTGGTGCTGGGATTACATGTATTGCCACTGTGCCTGGTTTTGGTGGCCAGCACTGCATGCTCAGGGTTCTAGGGCCAGCATGGCATGTAGTACCGGGAATCGAACCTGGTTCCTTGTACTTACCAGGCACGGGCTTAGAGTGCCAAGCTATCTCCCCAGGCTTCTGCTTTCTTCTTGATGCCAGTGAACATCGCTTTTGTTTCAGGGGTGTACTTCTTGGTATTCTCCAATACTTCATCATTGGATCCTTTCCTGAGGTGATGCCTTTGTTCTTGTTGGCATCTATGTCAGAGAATCCAGCGGGCTGATCTGTCTTCTATCCGACAGACTGTGGAGATTTATTCCAGTGTTGTGATTGCCTCCCTTATTCAAAGTGTGGCACTGGGCACATTTCTGTACAAAAATCTTCTTGACTTTCTCAACATCACCTATTTTTAAACTGCAAGGAAAGTTATCACAAGGAAGATTCCAATTCAGAAGCCACATATTCTACTCTACTGCTTCTTGAGTTTGAGGCAAGCATGAACTATATAGTGGGATTCTATCAGAAAAATAAGATAAAATTCTCCAAAATGGCCCCAAAAACCCAAACAAAAAAACACCGCAAACCATTTTAGCACCCTTGAAATCAAATCAGTGGCATACAACAATTTATGCTGAAAAAACTAGAAATTCACTAAAAACAGTGGGCCTGTGTGGTGGTCTTGCTTCAGAGTGTTTCTGTTCCACTTTTCCCAGCTCACTTGGCATGGAAGTTTTGCCATTGTAGATAAGCAGTGAGGGTTAGCAGCTTTAATGCTGAAGTTAAAAGGTGCTTACTCTGTAAGCACCTGTAATAAGTGAATGCCAATGGAATACTCATCTCTGAGAGGACTAAACAAAAAAAGGGGATACAAAGGAAGGACCGTTTTATATTTGTATACACAGAATAGTTAGGATAGGTATGCAGCTACTTTCACTTAATTCTAGAGAAGAAAGATTAGTACTAATAGTGTGTGGACCAGAGATCCTCTCTGCTTCTTGTACTATGGATAACCACTAGGAAGATAACAATGTAAAAAGTATTAATTATTGAAATTTTCCTATTAATTAGCTTGAAACTGTCACATTGATACTTGTCTCTCAATAAAATAAAATTAAAAAAAATAAAATGTGCTTACTCACTTTGGATGGCAGATAATGATCATGCTCAGTAGCAGTGTTAGTGGAAATGGAGCATTTTGGGAGAAGGTAAGTGGCATAGGCCATCCTTTGTTAGGTTGAGGCATGTGATTGGAACAAACATACTGCTGATTGAGCCTGGGTATAAGTACAGAGGAGATGTAAGACCTAGCAGAAAGTAAAAGTTAGGGCAGAATTGAAAATGTCCTGAACTCTGAAATCATGTTATCCTGCTGTACACATAGACCCATGAATGTAGTATAAAAGCTTACTGGCTTCAGGTTGGTAAGCAAAGCTTCTGTCTCAACGTTGGGTTACATCTAAGCTAATAAAAAGCCCAGTTATTTTCTTTTTACTTCTCTTCTTATGGTTAAACTGGGCTTTTTATTAGTCATGACTAATAATAAAATGACTAATAAAAAGCCCTGTTTTACCATTAGAAGAGAAGTAAAAAGAAAATAAGCAAAGGTACCTGTGACAATGTGTGTGGAAAGTTAGATTTCACAGATTAGCCCCCTAAAAAAGTAAAGGCAAAAAAATAGCCAAGCATGGTGGTGCATGCCTGTAGTCTCTGCTGAGAAAGGAGGACTTGCACAAAACAAAATGAAAACAGGGAACCTTGATGTAGCTCAGTGTGAGGACCCTAGGTCAGTGGAGATAAACCTATGGCATGCATACTGTAGCAGGCTGTTATCACTGAAAGTTTAAAAGGTTTGCTAGCACTGCCCTGGAGTAGTGCATACGTATACATGTACACACACAAAGGGACTAAAGTAAATGAAATCATAAGCCATCGTTGTTATTTTGTAATGTGTTCAGTTTTCAACAAAAAAATTAGACAAAGATATAACAAATTGTGAGCAATATTTGAGAAAAAAAATAAGTTGTTGGAAACGATCTACAAGTGTTCCTAAATGCTGAGTTTAATAATCTTCAAGCTATTACAAATGTGTTCAAAGATTAAAAGAGAATCACGTTCCTTAAAAACAAAACAAAATAAAAAAAAATATATATATATACATATATGTAATATATGGGGTATATATATAAATTTTTTCCGGGTTTCTTTCTTTCTTTTTTTTTTTTGTGGAACCAGGGATTGAACTCAGACCCTTGCGTTTGCCAGGGAAACGCTTATTCTACTGAGCGCTTATAAGTAGAATTCTACTTATTCTACATGTCTCCCTAGACTCTCTTGTTTTGTTTTTGAGACAGAGTCACAGTGTGTAGTTCAGGCTGGCCTTGACTTGTGTAGCCCAGAGTGATCTTGAATTCACTGCAGTACTCCTGCCTTAGCCACTCAGAGTTGTGGGGATTACATATGTTGCCACCATGCTCCAGCTAAACAATTTTTTAAGCATAACCATAGTGAGTCAGTAAATAGATGTTCTCAGTGAAAAGAGATAAATTAATGTGTATGTAAAAAAGCAGATGTTACCAAAGAGAATGCACTAATGAGAAATATAGCTAATAGTCATTTGCTATTAGGAAAATACAAGTTAAAGTGGCAGTGCGCTATCACCACACACCTATCAGAATACCAAAAATACTAAATACTAACACCAAATGTTTATGAAAATGAGCATAAACCAGGTTATTTGCACATGCTCATGGGAATGTAAAATAATATAACTATTCTCAAAAATAGCTTGCCACTTTCTTTGTTTTTGGTGCCAAGGACCCATTCCAGGGCTTCCAGCTTGTTAGGCAAGCATTCTACTGCTGAGCTAAATCCCCAGCAGGTACTTTGTTAGGAAATTCAATTGTCACCATATGATTTAGCAGTTCTACTCCTAATTACACACTCAAGAAAGGATAGCATAAGGTATGTAAAACCTTATACTTAAATGTTCATAGTAACATTATTCATAATAGCCACAAAGTAGGAATAACCCAATGTCCATCAATTGATGATGAGTAAACAAGATGTGGAATGGCTGTTTAGGAAATATTAACTGACCATAAAAGCATGAAGTAGTGATATATTCAACTACACTAAAAACATTATGCTGAGCAAAAGATGCCAGTCATAAATGACCATATATTATATTGTTGCCTTTATATGAGGTGTCCATAACAGGCAACTCTGTAGAGTTAGATAGAGTAGTGGATACATAGGAGTAGGTAGCACGTTGGAAAAATTAAGTGTTTCTTTTTGGGGTAATAAAACTTCTAAAATTGATTGGAATGATGCCTTGAAACGATATGGATATAGAAGAATGACTGAATTATGCAATTTAAATGGGTGAAATACATGTCTTTTTTTTTTTTTTTTTTTTTTTTTTTTTGGCTGAACCAGGGATTGAACTCAGGCCCTTGTGCTTGCCAGGGAAGCACTTATTCCACTGAGCCATCTCCCCAGCCTTCTAATAAAGTTAACAGATAATTTTTTCTATCATTGAGAATGAAACTCAGAGATGCTCTACCACTGAGCAACATTTCCATCCTTTTCCTTTTTTAAATTTTAAAGCAAGGTCTTGCTAATTTGCCCAGACTGGCATTATATTTATGACTGTCATCACACAATTTTCTGAGTAATTGACATTATAGGTGTGTAACACCAAATCTACATATTAACAAAATTTCTAGAAGAGTTTAGTAAGGTCACATGCTATACCATCAGTTTATAAAAAGGCTCATATTTGTATGTTCTAGCTAGAAATAATCTATAAGTGAAATTAAGAAAATAACTTTATTCATAGTAGCATAAAAAAGAAAAAATAGATAAAAATTCAGCAGAAACAGTAGAAGACTTGTATGTTAAAAATTAAAGAACATGGCCCCGGAGATGGCTCAGTGGAATAAGTGCTTCCCTGGCAAGTGCAAGGGCCTGAGTTCAATCCCCGGTTCCACCAAAAAAAAAAAAAAAAAAAACAAAATTAAAGAACACCGCTGACAGAAATTATTTTAAATTTTAGTTTTTATTTGTATTTTGGAGATAGGGGCTCATTAAGTCACTAAGATGCCAAGAGTGGGCTCAAACTTGAGATCCTTTTGCCTCAAGCTCCCAGAGTGTTGGAATTACAGATATGCACCGTTATACCCAAATGTACCAATGTTCTTTTCTCCTTTTGTTTGAAACAGGGTTTTGGTATATCATTTAGAATGGCCTTGAACTTACTATGGCTATAGCCCAGGCTAAATATTAACTGATCATAAAAGGTATGTAGTAGCTAATATATTTAATAACACTGAAGTGTCCAACTACAAGCAAATTTGTAGTTAGGTGGTAGATTAGTGGCTAGAGTAGGTAGCATGTTGGAAAGATGATAAATTTTGAGCTCTTGATAAATCTTTCTGCCTCAAACTCCAGAGTACTGGAATTACAAACATGCTGAAGCACTCCTGAATCTTTTCTTATTTTCCCTATGTGCACATGCATTGGCGACTGAACCCAGAGTCTCTCACATGCAAATGTTTTATTATTGAACTATATTCATATCTGGTTAGTATTTGTACTCCCCCCCCCCCACACACACACCAGTATTGGGGATTGGACCCAGAGCCTTAGCACTGATCTAAAAACCTCCCTTTCCCCTTTTTTGAGACAGGGCCTTGCTAAGTTGTCCAGGCTGGACTTGAACTTGGAGACTTCCTGCCTCAGTCTCCCAGAGTGCTGAGATTATTGACAGAAATTAAAGAAGCTCTCAGTAAATGGTGTGGCTGTTCATTTTCATGAATTGGACTCAATATTGTCAAGATTGCAGTTTTCCATATATTGATCTATAAATTTAATCTATATCAAAATTTCAGCAGCCTTTTCTTTTTAGAATTTGACAAACTAACCCAAGACAAAATTTTGAAAGAGGAAAACTACTTGATTTCAAAACTTACTGTAAAGCCAGTTATTAAGGCTGTGTGACATTGCTGCTGCAAGGCTAGGTATTTAGATCAATGGAGCAGAATTTTTTTTTTTTTTTTTTTTTTGTCTTTTTGAGACAGGGTCTCACTATGCAGTTCAGGCTGGCCTTAAGCTCACTTTGTAGCTCAGTCTGGTCTCGAACTCACAACAATCCTCCTGCCTCAGCCTCCCGAGTGCTGAGATTACAGGCATGCGCCACCACGCCCGGCAATGGAGCAGAATTTAGAGTACCCTAAGATACCTTTATACTTAGAATTAATTTTAACAAAAGTATGTTTTTAATCCAAGATTGCTCTACTTGAACAGCCCCAATATCAAAACAGTATCTCACAGCATGTACTGCAGTATAATTCAGACTGCTTTGCAATCAAGCCAGCAAATGCATCACTGTTTGCTGAATAAACTGCTACGTCATCCTTGGTGCTTGGCATGTTACAGTGCTGGGATCAGTGTGGGCTTCTAGTTGGATTTTGTTCCAGGTATGTGTCTACCTTGGACATATATGGTAGATTAAATTGGGGATGTTTTGCTTTTGTAGTAATGACTGGGTTTTTTTTCTTTTAATATTATGGGAAGATTGTGGGCAGCATCCATAAAAGATTAAAAACTCTAGCTTTGCTTTTGGATCTGAGTGTGCTATATTAATGGTTGGTTGTTTTAGAAAGATCCCTTTGATGAAAGGAAGCATAAGCTTAATTATTGAGTGTGTCTCTTCTGTATATTTTTCTGATGCATTTCAGTGTAAACTCAGTGCTTTATTTGTTTTTTGAATCTTTGTATTTGCATAACAAAGGCAAAGACTACTTCTTTTTTGTACATGGCCTATATTTGTAGATGCCTAGAAATACATAAAATTGAGCTGCTTCTACATCTGTGCCTGGTATAACTGTCCTGAGCAAATACTTCACTGCTCTATTTATTCTGGACAGTGTAGCTCTTCATACCAAGTAAATTTCACTATCTTTTCTGGCCACTGACATAGTATAGAGAGGATCTGATGCAAAGTGGTACAGACCAGATGACAACCCAGGCTTCATTTTTTTTTTTTTTTTTATGGCTGATGGTCATGTTAGGATGAGCTCAAATTGGGTGACCTGGATATACTAAGACTAAGATTTTTACCTTAATCATTTGGCATAGCTATACTTAAGGTCATTTACATTTCTCTTTTGGAAAGTTTTTCTGGAAGGTTAATATGCTCTTAGTAAGTATAACTGTAATCAGAGTATTTACTATTTCTAGTCACCATTTTGGTGAGAAAGTTTTTTTCTAGAGTGCATGATTGAGGTTAGTTATGATCCTGGTGAATTATACTGTTAGTATATTGTATCAAGAAGTTGTTATGCTGTAGATGCTAAGCTGTTAGTGTCCTTCATTATTTTTTTCTTCCATTACCAGGGAGCAATATTATGAGCATCTACTTAACTAGAACCTCAAGTAGAAAGATTCTGCTGTATAATCAAGTATTGTTTATTCTTTATATTTTTATTCATATTTTATTCATTTATAATATCTGTATCCCAGAAATTGTTTTAAGCAGGATTTTTCTTCCCTCGTTAAACTAGGTTAGACTCCTTTGTCTAAAATAGTTGTCTGGTTCTCTTTTCCTTCAAAGATTTTATCCATATATTTTCTGTATCCATTTTGTATTAGCACTCTTTCTATTTTCAAATTCTGGTGAATAAAACCTTTGTGTCTCTGTATCACTGCTTTGACCTAAAATTAGAATTATGGCTTCCAGTTTATTCCGTGTTTTTTGTAGTATAATATATTTTCTTTCCACTTGCTTTATGTCCCTTCTTATCTCCTTTCCCAACTTGGAGTAATCTTGGTAGTATTATTTATTTTGACTGGATCTTAGAAATTACCTACTTAATTTATGCGGTCCTTTTCCCTCTGGACTACATGACCCCATTCTTTCTTGGTTTAATTGTCCTTGTAAACTTTGCCTTCTTTTTTGCCCTGGGCCCTCCCTGTCATGTGCTCCTGGCAGACAGGAAAGGCTGTGGAGCTTTCTCTGATGACTGTCAGAAGAAAGTGACTATTATTGAAACATGTTACCTTCAACTAAAAGTTGTTGTTTTCTAATTACACAAGATTTTAGATTTCTCCCCTCAGTCTCTTTGGAAAATTTAACTACTTCTCTGTGTGAACAAATATAGTGTAGAAGATGTGAAAAGAGGAAAGGTGAGGAAATACAGAAATTTGGGACAAAGTAGACAAAAAACCCTGTAGTTTGAGGCCATCAGGAATAATCTAACTGAAGCAGGGCCAAGAAGTAGGCAGAGGCATAGTATCTCCTGTCCTCCTGGGTTTTAAGCAGCTGCAACAGGAGGAGAAACTGCAGCTTGTATGTACAAGGCTGAAATCTGAAGAAAAGGCTTTCTTTCCTTTGCCATCCTGATATGGAGGGCTCTGCAGAGGAAAATAAGGAGATGAGATATTACATGCTTCAAAGGTAAGTTTTGGATGCTGTATTTGGGCATTATGTACCTTTAAAAACTGTATAGCACTGACAGTTAAACCCTAGAATTTATGGGAAATTTGATTAGATTTTTTTTGTGTGTGTATGTAAGAAAACAACATTAATTTTCAAAGCAAATAAATAACTGGCATATTTATGCCTGAATTTTTATTTATTTATCTGGTACAGGGTCGCACTACACATTTTGGACTTTTTTTGGCGGGGAAGGGCTGGAGGGGTTCAGCGCAGCCTGCCCTGGGGGCGGGGCTGGTGCGATGTGGTGCTGGGATCGAACTGTGGAGCCTCAGAGCTTGCTTGAGCTTGCCAAAGCAGGCACTTTAGACCACTGAGCTATCTTGCCAGCCCCACTCCTGAATTTTTAAATCTTTATTTTACACTCAAAATTTGAAAGATAACAGGACTATATAGGTAATGCTGTAGCTATGTTGGAAACAAGCAGCGGTGTGTAGACTTTCTATGCACTTGTTTAATTAAGGAAGTTCACTGATTTGGCTGGTATTTCAAATCTTATCAACATTGTGAAGGGAGGATATTCTTTATAATACCCTGTCAGAAGTAGTTTTACTTAAAACCTGTTTAGGATATATTACCAGGGCCAGAAAAGATGCCTGCCTTAGTGGCCTTCTTCTATCGTTGGTGAGGGTGTCAAGCTCCCTCTACCCTGTATCCTTCTTCATGTTAAAAATCAGGCTAAATGCTCTTGGACGTCACTTGATTAGAATATGCAGTATGATATACCGTTATAAATATTGGAACAAATCATGCTGTGGAAACAAAAGCAACCAGACTGTCTCCTATGCAACAGTGTCTGCTCCCAACCCTTTGTGGAGGAGGCTGGGCCAGTGCTACAGTGGAGATAACCACCTTGGGATGGTGCTGTGAGACAGACCAGAGGACTGCTGTTACTGCAGGAGCTGCCCATTTCTATGTAATTGGCTCAGAATGCATGGGCTACTTTACTTCCTGATGGGAAAGTTAATTATTATCATTGTAAACATACTGCAAGATTCTTTTGTTTACAGGCATGTATTCTTATGTCCAGAGCAATGCAGGAGGAAACAAGGGTGAAGAAACATTTCCCATAATGTTAGGTTTTTTGCTATTTGATTTGCCCTTCAGCGTAGTGTGTGTTACATAACATTGTCATGTTTCACATGGAATATAAGATTTATTAATGTGGAACACTAAGGCCAAATAAATTTAAGAAATGAACAAGAATTATTTTTACTTTACTATTGAAGATATGTTTTTTTAATCATCAATATGAGACCTACCCATCGATAAAACACTAATGGACAGTTTCACAAATATTTTTGTCTCATTTTTTTTTGTCATCACTCTGCTTCTAATCCCAGTAAGAAACTTGAACAAATGTTTTAAAAGTTGAGGAAAAGTGAGTTTTATTTTAGCTTTTAACTTTTTAAAGAGATATAATGACTCAGTATATAAATTAGAATTATTTGGTATATAAAAATGGGGTCCAACATGACATTTTTAATCAGCATATGAACAATCATTGATAAGTTGGATAATATAATGAATATTTTTCCCACAAGATAGTTGTCAGCGGGGTGGGGAGATGGCTCAGTAGAATAAGTGCTTCCCTGGCAAGCGAAAGGGCCTGAGTTCTGCCAAAACAAACAAACAAACAAAAAGATAGTTGTGAAGTTGGTGATGCCTGCCAATTAACCATTTATGTATTAATAAAATTACAATAAAATAATAAAAAAATCAGGCTAAAGAGGAAATAAGTGGGACTTCAGTCCTCTTATAGGTCTTTGCTTCTTCAGCAGAGGATTGGCATAAAAGAATGATTTGCTTGATAATGGTAATTAAAGGTGCCTCTATTAGTTTTTTTTGTCCATTTGTTTGCTTTGTAATCTAGAGTTTTATTTTAAATAAAATTACTTGAAAATTAAACTAGAGTTAGAAACAGTGAAGATGAACTGATTTGGCAAAACTTGTCTTTAAGATAATTATCCTTTCCTTTTCCTTTTTGCTACCCTTTGTACCCTTTGGGGAGAAAAACTGTAATTGGTTACTTTAACATATTAAAAATTGCCTGTTTGGGATTGGAGAGATAGCTCAAAGGCATAAGCACCTATCTTGGAAGCACAAGGTCCCGAGTTCAATCCCCAGAACTCTGGGCATGCCCTGCCAGCCCTGGTGTGGTGGTACATGCCTGTAATCCCTGCACTAGGGAGACAGGAGTATGGCTGCAAGTTCAAGACCAGCCTGGGGGCTACAAAAGTGAGCACAGGGCCATCCTGATTTGTGTAGTAAAAGCCTGTTTTCCTCTTCCTATTGGGCAAATACTCTACTTTTCTTAAGATTAGCTCAACTTTGCTATTAGATACATAAAACATGTTTTTATTGAATATATGAAAGTAACTTGAAGTTATTTGTGAGTTTTAAAAATTGCTTCATTAATTGCTGAGCATAATGGCACAAGCCTGTAATTTTGGCACATGGCACTCACATATTGGCATATTAATCCAGTTTGCAGAAAGATTGCTGCAAGTTTGAGGTTAGCCTGGACTATGGGGAAAGATCTTGTCTCTAAAAAAAAAAAAAAGAACAATTACTTTCACCTTTTCATCAATGTTCTGGGCTAGGGAGATGGCTCAGTGGCATAAGCACCTGCCTGGCAAGCATAAGGTCTTGAGTTTGTTCCCCGGTACCAAAAAAAAAGCAGCATCTAACTTTTCATCAGTGTTCATCTTCACTTTTCCTACGTTCATGTTTAGTTACTATTTTCCTCTCAGATCAATAAAACCATATCACTTACTTAATTTATAATATCAGCCATTCTTTCAGTACTTGAGGGAATGTGGATTTGTAATTGTTAGTATGGGAGTCATGTATTTGGGGCTGGCAGACAAGGCAGGAAATGTAAAAGACATGGGAAGGAAAAATGTAAGTAGTTCTCAAAAACTGTTAAAAAATGGCAATAACAATAAGCCAACTACTTCATATTTGCACTAAAGACATAATTCTTACATGTGTATAAAATTCTTATAAATTATAAACTAACCTTATTCAATGCAATTTAAATAAAGCTCTTGTAGAATAGTCAAATTCAGGGACTCTGCAGTCAGGTGGGTTGGATTTTGATCTCAGCTTTGTCATCTTTACCTGTGTGTCTGATCATGGGGATGCTACTTAATTTCACTTAAGAGTCTCTCTTTCCTCATTTATAGTGGTGCTCAGACATAGCATTATTGCGAGTTTTAATATGCCAGTGCATGTGAAGAGCTCAGTGTAGTGTCTCATAGCAAGTATTCTGAAATGTTTATTTTATTTAGTTTTTTATGATTAGTAATTCATACACAGATACCATAATTAACGAATGTTTGAGCAGTTTTTATTTGTGCCACAAAGCCTTTTGTGCTGAAAATAAAAAATGAGTCAGAGTTTTCAACTTTTAGGGATGACTTCAAGGAACACATTATCAAGTAAGGCACATGTGTAAACTCTTGTAAGAGGATAGTGTGATTAGGAGGAAAGATGTATGATGTGCAAATTCTGGTGCAGCATAAGACAAGCTCAGTTACTTCATTAAGGGTTGAAGCTGAAAGGATCAGTGTGAGCAAAGGCTTGCTGGGAAAACTGAGAGGCTGTTTCGGTTTGGTTTGCTTTGCTTTGCTTTGGTTTATGGTGTGAACCATGACCTTACGCATGACAGGCAAAGGCTTTACCACTGAGCTACATTTCCCGGCCTAGCTTTGTTGCATTTTGAATAATGAACTGAATTAATACTGGCAGACAAGGCAGGAAAGAATGTTCCTAACAGAACAATTGATGTGAAAGTGAGACATAAATAGTATGATGTTTCAGAACTCAAGGTTTTAAAATTTTTGTTTTCAAGTATATATTTGGTACAAGGTCTTACTTACACAGCTCAGATTCATAATGATCCTCCTGTTTTTAGCCTCCCCAGCACTGGGATTTCGGGACTGTACCATTTCTAATTTAATTTTTCTGATTTCCCTCATCTTTCTGTTTCATCCTGTTTCATGTGTCAGCAAGCCTCATACAGGGCACATAAATATATTTGTCACTCAGGGAGTTATATTTCTTAAAATTTAGTCTTCTTAAACTTTAGGCAAATGCTGTACTCAACAAAGGACTGGCAGATAGGTAAATAGAGGAGACAAAAAACATACCATGTACTGGTGGATTTTTTTTTGTTGTTGCAAAAGCCAAATTATAACAGGTTTGAATTGCCTTCACTTTCTTGTCTTATATTTGTACTGGAAAACATCTAAATGTAGTGGAAAAATGGAAGTTCCCAAGATCAGTCATAGTTTGTAGTTTGATTGACGTTTGTGTCCTCAGATTTTTAAATACCATTGGGACTTGAAGTAGAGGAGGGCTGAAGATATAATGACAATACATAAAAAATGATGTCATACTTATAGACCTGGATTTCAATTTGTGAGTACCTACATGGTATTATTTTCTTTATTGCTTTTCCATATCAGTAGTAGTAGTTTTTATTTCTATTTATTATTATTTTAAAGACTTTTTCTTTATGGCACTGTGGATTGAGCTCTCACACATGATAGGAAGTGTTTTACCATTGAATTGCATTGCCAGCCCTTTTTATTTTTATTTTTGAGACAAGATTTTAGTAAGTTGCTTAGGCTGGCCTTGAACTCATGATCCTTCTAAGTCTCTAGAGTAGTCAGTATTGCAGGTGTCTAGCATCATACCTAACTAACTTAATTTTTCTAATCTAAAAACCTTATGTCTAGCCACAGTTAAAACTCATGTCCTCTATACAGAGACTCTGGTGTGGGTTTTTAGGAGGTGGCCAATGAATCCCTGGAAACACAGTGTGTTTCCAGATGTCTAGGGTCATAGGTCTTGGAAATGGCATCAAAAGTGGTTTCATTGAAGTTGCCCAGGATGGCAGTACAGTGCCTGGCCTGGTGTAACAGTTTTGGCCATCAGCAGCAGCTTCTTGAAAGTTGACTGAGATGATGCCAGTACCTTGAGGTGAGTTGAGGTGCACCAGAACAGAACTGTAGCAGCCTATCATCTTGCAGGAGAGAACATGGGGCTTGCTGGTGGCCTCTCCACATGGGGTGGTTGACCTCTGGGATGGTGGTGGCTACCTCCTTCGAGCATTTAACACCTGGATTAACATGACAATTGTAATCTTTGATGATGACAAATGGCTTGAATCTGATCTGCTAGCCAGAGAAAGACTGCTTCTGCACCTGTAATCTGCATGGTCTTCAAAACCTCATCTTCGAGAGATACACCTAGGAAAGAGACAGTGATCTCAGATTGCTCAATGGGCTGAGAAAAGAGATGTTCTTGACCAAATGGTCCAGCTTGGACAAGGATGTGCTCCTTAGCATTGACCTTGACATTTTTAGCCAAATCATACCCCCATGCCATTGGCAAAGCTATCTTGAAAGTCACCATGGCCCCTCCTGGCAGGGGTGGAGGGTTACAGACTTCCACTGCATTGAAATAATCTGCTATGTGATGTTTTTCCAAAGAAGAAACAGTAATAATTTTTTTAAAAGTCAACTTTATTGAGGTATAATTTACAATCAAATGCATCTATTTTACATAGACAGTTCAATGAGTTTTTTTTAGAATAAAGTTTGTTGGGTTATTTACCTATAGAAAGTTCGCCTTCTAAAAATTACAGTTTTATGGTTTTGATATACACATCAACATGTGTAACCAGTGCCACAATCAAGATTAAGCTGTAAAACATTTCTATCATCCTCGTTACCCCTCTGCAGTTATTTGCCCCAGCTCAGCCTGCTGATCAGCTTTCTGCACTGTAGATTAGTTATCTTGATTTCAGAATGTCATATACATGGAGTCACACAGTGTGTATGCCCTTTTGTATCCAGCTTCTTTCTCAGTTCCTGAGATTCATTTATGTTATTACTCAGTCTGATACACTGGTAATGATCTATGAACTTGAGCCTGAAAAGAAATGAGTGCAAGATGAATAAAGTTATAGACAAGGAAGTAGTTTTTTTTTTTAATTTTGAGACTTAATCTCACTACATCAATAAATTAAAATTTATAAAGCTTCTACCTCAGCTTCCCAGACTGCTGAAATTATAAACATGTACCACTATTTCCAGTTAAGTTTTGTTTTTTAAGATTATATGCCTAGGAATTGCTTCCAGACCACTGATATTTATTGTCACCATAGCTGTTTCATGCTATGGTTGGCAGAACATGGAAATGAGACCTAAGGAACCTGATTTCTTGTCTGTACTCTCAACATCCTTTATAATCTTAAACAAATCATTCTACCTTGTAGGCATCATTTTCTTTTAAGGCTTTTTTTTTTCTTTTTTGAGTACTAGGGATAGAACCCAAGGCCTTTGTGCTGAGCTGCATCCCTGCAGACCCTACTTCCCTTAAAAATATTCTTCTGTAATTTGAGATAAAGTTTTATCAAGTCACTAAACTGCCCAGGATGGGCTTCAATTTGTGATCCTCCTTCCTTAATCTCTTAGAGTGCTCAGATTACAGGCACCATCACATCTGGTTCAGGCCACTCTTAACTTTAGAGTTACAATCTAGAACAGGATAACTAATAGATTATAGAAAAGGATGTAGAAAATTTAATAGGTTGACCAATTTGAAATGTGAATATCTTATGAGGTGTGAGAGTACTGTTAACCCATTAGCTAACCTATACACTGAGAGCCAACAGTAGTGTGCAGCACTTTAAGTCTAGTAGGTAAAGTAGACACTAATCTGTGAATTGTCCCTCTTTGCTGCTCTTCTGTAAGAAAGGTTTTGCAAGTTAAGGATAGACATCTTAGGTTTTGTAAAGTATAAAGGAAGAGACTATTTCATGAATACACACACACACACACACACATTGATTGATTGGTACTGGGATTGAACCAAAGACCTTTACACTAAGCTACATCTTCAGCCTTTTAAAAACTTTTGTATTTTGATACAGAGTCTAAGTTGCTCAGGGTGGACTCAAAACTTGCTGTTTTGCTACCTCAGCCTCACAGAGTGCTGCCATTATAGTTGTGCACCACCATATTGCTGGGTTTTGATAGATTCTGTGAAAAGAACTTATTGGAGAGCTGTCTATTATCTTGGTATGTCATTTCATGAACTTAATTCTTTCCACAGTTTTGGTTGCAAATTGGATAAGGATAGAATAAAATTCAGTACTTAGATTTAGTATTGACCATATGGAGAAATTGGATTTGGGGGCTGGGGAGATGGCTCAGTAGAATAAGCACTTGTCTGGCAAGTACAAGGGCCTGAGTTCAATCCAGTTCTGAAAAAAAAAAAAAAGAAAAGAAATTGGATTTGGTTTTTGTACAGTTCAGTTTGTGACCAGAATTGTGGAAAGAATTAAGGCTGTGAACTGAAATGCTGCATATGATCTATATTTATGTAGATACTGGCCAGACATACTAATACAAGCCTGTCATATGAGCTACTCTGGTACCTGAGGCAGGAAGATCACAAATTATAAGATAGGATAGGCAATTTAGTGAGATCTTATTTAAAAATTTTTTTTAAAAAAGCTGAGAATGTAGCTCAGTTGTAGAGTGCTTGCTTGCCATATACAAGGCCCTGTATATGGTATGTGGTACTATAAAAAAAAAAAAAAAAAGCTAGACAAAACACGGCCAACCAGATAGCTCAGCAGACTAAAGTACCTGCTTAGGCAGAGCAGGGGTTCTATCTAGCTTGCCATGCCAGCCCCGCCCCCAGGGTATACTGAGGGGGTGATTGAGACAGGGTGTGGTGGTGCATGCCTGTAATCCTGACACTTAAGAGGCTGAAAGCAGGATAATCACTGTGAGTCCAGATCTACATAGTGAGACCCTGTAGACCCTGTACTAAATACATTTAAAAAAAGATATATATAAAACAATAACATGGGCATATCACCTAAAGGAAATGAAATAATTATGTAGAAGTGATCTTCACATTTCCATGGTGATTGTAGTGGTATCTACAATATCCATGAAACAGAAGCAGGCATATTCACAAACCAATGAATGGATAAGGAAAATGTACTACATAGAAGCTATGGAAAACCACTGCACCATAAAGGGAATGATAGCCTGTCGGTAACAAGGATGGAATAAGAGATTCTAATGTGAAGTAATCCTAGCACTGAAAGACAGGTACCACATGATCTCATTCAGAATTGGAGATTAAAAATGTTGATCTCATAAAAAATGAGAGAGAATTGCTAGAAGCTGGGGAAAGCAGTTGGGTGGAATGTTCAGGGAAGACTGATCAGTGGGAACTAAGATAAAGCTTGACAGGAACAAGATATTCTGATGTTCTCAGATGCTATTGGAAATGAAAGTGATTATAGAAAAAAATAATTCATTGTACCTTTTGCAGAATTACAGAAAAGTTTACTGAATGTTTTCACAGCAAAAAAATGATAATTGAGGAGGTAGATATGTTTAACCAGATTTAAGGATTATATCATTTATATATGTATCAAAAGATCACATGATACTCTTAATGTGTACAATTGTGAAATTTTTGTGTATCATTTAAAACAAATTTAAATTTATTTTTTTCTGAAACATTACTTTATTCCATGAATACAATAAAAGTATTGCATATTTGTGACAGTAAGAAAAAAAAAACCCAACAAACTATATGCTCATAAAAAGCCAAACGGGATGCTATTTATTAGAAAAGAGCCTCATAAAACTTGATCCCTCCCTCCAAGAAGACTTACATTTTAAAAGGGTTAACAACAACAAAAAAATTACACATTTAAAATTACACAGCAGAGCAGGATATAAAGTTCAACAGTAGAGTGCTTACCTAGCATGCCTGAAGAAGGTTCAATCTTAATATGGCTGAATGGAAGGATGAAGGAGTGCATGAATGATAAAACTGGTGCCAAGAGTGGAAGATAGTACCTAAAAATAGTACATAAAATCTTACAGGAAGAAAATAAAAGAATATGACTAATAAGTCTTTTAATTATGATGGTATTTTTCTTCTCTAATATAAAAAATGCTTTAGTTGAAATGTTTTTAAAATCAATATCAATGTGAAGAATCCATAATGTAGGGGCCAGGGAGATGGCTCAGTGGAATAAGCGCTTCCCTGACAAGTGCAAAGGCCTGCGTTTGATCCCTGGTTCCACAAAAAAAAAAAAAGAAAGAAAGAAAGAAAGAAAGAAAGAAAGAAAGAAAGAAAGAAAGAAAGAAAGAAAGAAAGAATCCATAATGAGCAAGCAAAACATCAGAATTTTGAATAAAGACAGGATCCTAATACTGAGTTTTCCTTTTGCCTCAAGCTCCAGTATGAGTTGGCATGATACTGTGGGTAGATTTTGGGTGGATGGTCATAGTGGGGAATGAACCCAGGGCCTCTACATTAAGTGAGCTTCTCAGCCCTTTTTACTTTAAAGCAAGGTCTCTAAATTGCAAAATTGCCCAGGTTGGGCTTGAATTTGAGATCCCAAAGTATTGAGATTATAGGCATGGTTCCCTCATAGTCGGTTTGTCAGAAGATTTTAATCATATTCTTCTATTTTTAAAAGATAATTTACTGCAGTGCCAAAGTTAGATTGTAGGAAAGGAAGGAAAAAATCTTTTGGAGAATCTCTGACCAAGGTTTACTTATAGGAAGAGAAATTGCATTAGATATTTTAAACAAGGGTTTTAGAAGAGTAAAAGAAAAATAATAAAAGAATGCTGAAGTAATTTTGAGTTACAGGAAGCCCATGTTACCACTAAGGCTCGGAGAACAAAAGAGAGGAGGTAGTTAGCAGAACTTTGGATCTCTAGGAGTGAGCTCTGAGTATCTCATGCGGTAACCTTTTGGAGGAAGCTTGGCCTGATGGGGAGAACCTAGGTAAACTGATCCAGAGGGAGCGAGAAGGGCAAATTTGGTGCTCTGCCAAGGAGCCACAGTCTACTACTGCTAGTGCTTTTAAGGCTTTTCCTGGGAATGGTGAAAGAACCTAGAGGTTTGAATGAATTGTGACTACAAGAATGATAAGAGGTGGAAAACAGACAGGATGTCGTTTTCTTACATTCTCATTGGCAGAACTGCACAGGAGAGGGCTGTCAAAGGAGCCATGGAAATGAAGTTTGCAGCCTTAGCCTCATTGTTATAGAGCAGAGCAGGAGAGGGTAGGCATGGAGCTTAGCTGTGACTGGAACAGTGACCACCATACATATTTTAGAAAGAGAAAACTGAAGCTAGACAAGGTTAATTTATTTGTCAAGAGTGTTATTCCAGATCTCGTGTGCTTTTTCTCCTATGCTTTTAATTTAATCAGACATACCACTGATTGTTACAAAGTACTGTTATTTTATATACCACTAGGAAGATAATGCATGGTGGTGCACACCTATAATACTAGTGCTTGGGAAGCTGAAAACAGGAGGATCACTATGAGTCCGATCTGTGGAGTGAGACCCTGTAGACCCTATATTAAATACATTTTAAAAAAAAGAATTGGGAAAGACTGCACTGTGGTGCCATTTGTTGGTAACTTTGGTACCATTTTTTGTTGTTCAGGAAAAGTTTTTTCCCCTCCATTTTCTGTGAGGCTAATTCTTTTTTCTTTTATTTGAAAATTATGTGGTCTGCCAGGATGAAGACTCTAAAAGGATGTAAGTGGAAGTACTGCTATGAATATGGCAATAAAAGCAGGTTTCCAACAGGTCTGAATAGTGTGAAAAATTCCTATTTATAGACTCTCCTGGTTTCTCTGTTTTTATAGGTCCAGCATGTCTGGGTTGCATCTAGTAAAACAGGGTCGAGACCGGAAGAAAATAGACTCACAGCGAGATTTTACTGTGGCTTCTCCTGCAGAATTCGTTACTCGATTTGGGGGAAATAAGGTGATTGAGAAGGTAAGTTATAACTTAATTTGTTAAAAGTACCTGAGAGATAGGGATGTAGCTTAGTTGGTAGACTGGTTGCCTAGCATGTGATAGGCCTTGGGTTAGATTCCTAGTACTGTAAAGTATTTATGATGTAGCACCTAGATTTGTGGTCTAGATTTGTTCAAAACTGCTATTTAGATTTTTCAGAGATTTTGTCTCTTTTGCGTTACTATCCTTTCTGCCTTCTAGCATCCTATTGTATAACTTCATTATTTTCTGTAAAATATATTTGCCATTTCCATTTTAATCATAGTTAAGGAGCTAAAATACTGCTCAAAAAAAAATCTAAAGGGAAAATAAACATTCCTCATAAAGTTATTTTTGAAAGTTCTTGTTTTACAAAGTGGGGCTGCACTGATATGATAGCATATGAGGAATTATCTTATGGGGTGCTGGTGGGAAGATAATCTGAAACAACATTGGATTTAGAGCTTAGATAGTAGAGAGTTTTAGAGTAGAAGGCTTAAACAACTTGATATATCGTGACTTAAAGACCTACATCTTCCACCAGTTATTTGAAGTGTTTAAAGAAATTATATCACATGAAATACTCAGAGAGATTTCAAGTATTTTGAAATGTTATGATAATTCTGTGTCACTTTTATCTAAGCCATGTCACAGCCAAGAGGTTGATTGAAATACCTTAGAGTAATTAAAAGATTAAAGGAAGGAGATCTGTATTCCAAAGTATTGCTTCAGCAGTGAATTTGTTATTTTTTCAATAAAGGTAGGTAGGGGCTGGCCAAAGAGCTCAGCAGATTAAAGCGCCTGCAAGCAGGTGCAGGGGCTGGGGTTCTAGCCCCTGGTCTGCCATGCTGGCCCCACCCCTGGGGGCGCTGACAACAGCAATTGAGACTGGGCGCGCACCTGTAATCCTAACTCTTGAGAGGCTGTAAACAGGCAGATCATTACAAGTGTGATCTAGTAGTGAGATCCTGAACACCCTGTACACCCTTCCATAAAATACCAAAAAAAAGAAAAAAAGGTAGATTGTACGATACAGTCTTCCCCTTCTCTTTTTTTTTCTTTTTTAAATGTATTCAGTACAGGATCTATAGGGCCTCACTCCACAGATTGGACTCATAGTGATCCTCCTATTTTCAGCCTCACAAGCACTTGTATTATGGGCATGTACCACCATGCCTAGTCACAGTCACCCTCAGTGAGCCCCAGGGACTGGACAGGCACAGCACACTGGGCATCGAACTCCAAGCAGGTGCTTTAATTGCTGAGCTAGCTGGCTAGTGCTCCCAATTCTTTTTTGATAATACATTATCCCTCTGAAATTTGTTTTCTTCAATTTCCTAGTGATGGATATGGTAGACTAAACAGGATATGAGTAATTGTGACTTTTTTCTCTTCAAAAAATGCACTCAGAAAGCAGTAAGTTTTACCTGGTACATATTAAAGTTTTTACTTAGCAAATATTTAAAAATATTTCTTAATTTTTGTAACTGGTTCCTCGCATCCTAACTACCTACAATTCTGGTTCTAATTTTTTTCAAAGAAAGAAAGATCTACAAAATTTCACTGATCTCTTTTCCTCTGTCATTTTATTTTTTTCTTTTCCTCCCAGGTTCTTATTGCTAATAATGGCATTGCAGCAGTGAAATGTATGAGATCTATCAGGCGGTGGTCCTATGAAATGTTTCGAAATGAGCGTGCAATTCGGTTTGTTGTCATGGTCACACCTGAAGACCTTAAAGCAAATGCTGGTGAGTTGTTAGCTGTAGAAAATCATCACTCTCCTTTAGTAGGCCAGTCTTTTTAGACTAGCTTCTTTTTTGTTTTGTTTTGGGAGGTGGAGAGACAAGGTTCCACTATTTCAGGCTGGCCTTGAACTCATTCTGTAGCCCAAGCCAGCCTGGAACTCAAAGCACTCCTCATGCCTTAGCCTCTTGAGTGATGGGATTGCAGGTTTGTGCCACCAAGCCCAGCCTAGGCTAGCATTTTTTAAGCAGCAGAATTATCAACTTAGTGGTTTTCCCAAGTAATAAAAATCCTGTAAGAAATCTTTTTCTTTACAAAGAGTAACAGCCACGTAAAAGTGATTTTGCTATAGTTAATCTTAACACAGTTTTCTTTGTTCTAAGGCATGTAGAAATTTAACTTTTTTGTTTTTGAGACAGGGTCTAGCTATGTAATTTGGGCTGGCCTTGAACTCATTGTGTATCCTAGGCTAGCCTTGAACTAACTTGCAGCAGTCTTCCTGCCTGAGCCTCCTAAGTGCTGGGATTATGGGCATGTGCCACCATTCCCAGTTTAACATAAGTATTGTTTTGGGTTTTCAGGTGTATGCCTTTTCCACTGCTAAATATTTACCGTGCCTCATTCTTTAATGTGTGTAAGTGGAAAGGCTTAGGAAAAACTGTTTCTCTTATACTTAATTTTAGGGTAAAGATTACTTTTTTTCTTGATGAAGAAGAAAGGTCTTATGACCCAGATGGGTCTCACTGAGTAAGCTTTTCTGCATATTTTCTCCACTCAGATGGTGCTTTACCCAAGAGTTATAAATAAAGACTATTGGTATTCCCTGGAGGGACTTGGGAGATGACTCAGTGTAATAAGTGCTTCCCCAGCAAGTGCAAGGGCCTGAGTTCAATCCCTAGTTCTGCCAGAAAACAATAACAACAACAAAAAAGAGACATGGTATACCGAGGAGATGTAACTAGACTTTTTTTTTTCATATATTTTATCACAAAGATATAATATCTTTATGTGGAAAGTTCATAGATCATGTTAGTTCTTTAAAGATCTATCCTCCTAAATCTAGTTTGGTTTATATATGTTGTCTCCACAATGAGACAATGTTATAAAATTGACTGTTCCTAAATATTAAAGCTTATTGTGACATCATTATTGGAAAGTATGTGTTATTATGTAAAATAACTTAGATATGCCCTTTAACATCACTGAGATACAGTTTTTATGCCTGTAAGAGGAAGTTTATAGTGTGTGTTTCACAATAGAGTTATAAACAGAGTTTTTAAAAAATTTAATTTGCTGGGATTGAAGATGTAACTCAGTGGTCCCACGCTTGTCTAGCATGTGCACAGTCCTATGTTCACTTGCACTAAAAAAATAAAGACAATTGATGGATGATTCCATTAGCATCTTGAAAAGTCTACTTGAGGAAGTAAAAAAATAGAAGACATATCATGCAGCTGAGGATAGAAAAGAAATTGATTTAAAGCAGTAACGGCAAACATTTTATTTATTTATGTTTTGCATTTAGGACAGGGTGTACAGGGTCTCACTGCATAGATCAGACTCATAGTCATCTTCCTGTTTTCAGGCCCATGCTGCCACGCCCAGTCTCAATCATCATCTCAGAGGGTCCCTTGGGGACAGGGCCAACAGGGCAGGCCCGGGATGAAACTCCTGGCCCCTGCATCTAAGGAGATGCTTTAATCTGTTGAGTTATTTGGCTGGCCCTTTAATTTAACTTTAATTTAATTTTATCTTTTTGAGACAGAGTTTCACTATGCAGTTTAGGCTGCCCTTGAACTCACTTTGTATTCCAGGCTGACTTTGAACTCACAGTAATCCTCCTGTTTCAGTCTCCCTGAGTACTGAGATTGCAGGTATGTATCACCACACCTGGTGATGGCAAACCTTTTAGAGCTTTCAATGATACAAACAGCCTGCTGTGGCATGTGTGCCATACATTTACCACCCCTGGCCTAGAGAGATGAAGGAAAACAGCAAGATTTGGTGACTAGGGGAAGATTTAGTGTTGATTGTTGGGTTTCAAATTTGGTTGACTATTCGGAGGGTAGTTCTACCACATAAAATAGGTAATTTAACAAGAAAAAGCAAGATTGTTCTGTGAGGAGATGGGTTTATTTTTACTTACTTGTAGTATTTGCAAGTCTTAAAACCCCTATAAAAAACATTGACTCCATCCTTCTAGAATTTAGAAATGGTGAGAGCTGAAGATTAAGGTGTGCGCATTATTGATACAAATGTGGTGTATTTAAACTATCCTTCAAAAGATTATATAGAAAATTAAGAGGACCAACTATAGAATTTTGTGGAAGATTAAAAGTTAGAGATAGATGAGGAAGCTAGCTCCATAAATAATACTGAGAGATTATTAGAGATAGGATAAGAAACAGAAAAGATGGATACAGAGAAAAGAGAATTTCAGGCAAAGTATGTTGGCACCTGCCTATAATCCTAGGGTAATTTCGGAAGACCTCTTAAAACAACAAAAGTGCCTCCAACAAATTCCTTTAGAGGAGGGTCAAATGTTTTAGGAGTCCAAAAATGGAATCAGAAACTTCTCAGCATTAGTCATTATAACCTTTGCAAGAGTAACTTCAGTGGAACAATGAAAGAATATGCAGGGCTGACTAGAGCTCAGTGGACTAAGTGTCTTCTTAGGCAAGTGCAGGGACCAGGGTTTGATGCCCAGCACCACAGGCTGTGCCAGCTCCGCCCCCAAGCACACTGAGCTGGCCACCGAGTCGGATGTAGTGGCACAGGTCTGTAATCCCAGCACAGGGGAAGCTGAAAACAGGAGGATCACTATGAATTCAAGCTGCACAGTGAGACACTGTACCAAATATATTAAAAAAAGAAAAGATGCAGACTAATATAGGATCTTAAAGAATATGGCAAATAATATGGAAATAGCCAATATGGGCTATTTTTTTTTTTTAGAAATTTTGGATGAAAGGCCAAGAAAAAGCAGTAATGTAGCTGGGCATACTGACTTATACCTGTAATCCCAGTTATGTGGGAGGCTGAGACAGGTAGACCACAGTTTGAGCCCAGCTGGGCAATTTAGTGAGACCCTGTCTCAAAAAATTTTTAAAAGGGTTGGAAATATAGCTTATCAGTAGAATCCTTGCCTAGCATACATCAGACCCTGCATTTAATCTCCAGCCCCATAAAGAGAAGGAAAAAACAATATAAGTAACTGAAGAGAAATTCTAAGTCAAGGGAGGATTTAAAAAAAAATTTTTTTTAGAATGAAAAAACTAAAGATTATGGAAGGTTTTAAGTATAGTAGAGATCTGAAGTGTTTTAGAGACCTTAAAGAGATGGCAAGGAGTGAATCAAGAGCACACAGATGTACAAAAATGTGCCTGTCTTTTTCCAAGGAATTCTTTCTTTTGATGTTTATTCTGAGGGGGAAAGTAAGTAATGAGGGTAAGCATATTTGTACAAGGTTATCCATTGGGTATTGTTTAAGAATAATGATAAACTAGAAGTAACTTAAGTGTTCAGTTTTAACAGATTAGTTAAATAATGCAATTCTATGTTACATAAATAACAATTCTATGAAATATCATGCAGCAGTTATAAAACATTTTGTGGAATGACATTGCTTAGAATGAGAATGTTTTGATAAATTACTGTATTGATTATCACACTGTAACAGTGTTGTCACAAGATGAGTTAGCTAGTCCCTGGTGCTTCAGGGACTCACAAGGTTACAGCCGGCTCTTACTTAGCACTGTGGTCTCATCTGAGGTTTGCTTGGGCTAGGTGTACTTTTTTTTTTTTGTCTTTTTGAGACAGGGTCTCACTATGCAGTTCAGGCTGGCCTTAAGCTCACTTTGTAGCTCAGGTTGGTCTCAAACTCAACAATCCTCCTGCCTCAGCCTCCCAAGTGCTGGGATTACAGGCATGCGCCACCATGCCCAGCTAGGTGTACTTTTAACATTCATGTACTGTAGTTTTGAGAAACATGAAGCTTTTCATGAGCCTAAATAAATACTTGACTGATTTTTGGTCATCAGCCACATCTCAAGATGACTGCCAGCTTTCTCAAAGCCAGCAAGGGAAAGAGTCTTTTTGGAGTAAGATGGGTTATACATTTATGTAATGTTATGAAAGTGACATTTCATCATCTCTGCCATATTCTCTCCTCCAGAAGCAAGTCATAGATCTTGCCTATACTCAACAGGAAGAGATTACGTAAGACACAAAACTTAGAGGTTGGGATCATGGGAACTTCTTAGTATCTGTCTACCATGATTGCTAAAATAAAGTTGACTGTAGAAGGAAATTGATAGCATGATATAATAGAAAAGAAACAATTGTGCATACTCATAGAAAAAAGTTGCTAGAACATGTACTTAAACAGCAATAGTAGTTTCCTTTGGGGTTGAATTTTGGAGTGTTTCTATTTTTTTTTCCTTTTTCAGTTTTTTACATGTATTTCATAATTATTTTTATAAAATTAATATAATTTTAAAAAGGATTCCCATGTGGGTGGTATTGAATTAAGGAATGTTAAGAGTTTTTTTCTTTACCCCCAAATATTTTACTGTACTAATTATTCTTTAACAGTTTCATTGTGTATAATATATTACCATAAGTCCTGTGGGGCTTTAGTGAATTACACTATTGTGCAGTTGCCATTGTAATCCAGTTTGAAACACTGATTACTATTATAATTTTAAAACGCTGTAAAAAATCAGCTTTCGATGGAATGTTGGATATTAATATGAAGAGAGGACTTAATCATCTGAAGCTGGAGGATAGGCAAAACTGACTAAATTCCCACTGGCTTAAATCACCAGTGGTGCCGGGGAGATAGCTCAGTGGCAGAAGCACCTGCATGGCAAGCGCGAGGTCCTGGGTTCAGTCACTGGCACCTAAATAAACAAATGAATAAATAATCCACAGTGATACATGCACAAGCTTGTATCACCCAATGAGACTGTCCCATGCTGCCAGTAGGACAGTCATACATGTACCACTAGTGGTTCTGAGCTGCTTGGCATTGAGACGTATGAATTATGGTCCCATCATGAATATATTAGCAGTGAGGATGATAATTACTAGCCCGTTTTATATTTTGATTGCATGATAATTGGAAAAATGAAAAGGATTAATGAACTCTATAAAGTGCAGGATTAAGTATAATCAATCATCCCTCACTATCTGTGAGGGATTGGTTTCATGTTCTTCTGCTGATACCAAAATCTATAGAATCCCAATCATTTTTTTAAGTGTAGTATTTGCTTATAACCTAACCTCATCTTGAATTTTAAGTAATCTCTGGATTAATGATATAAATTCATACAGTTTAAATGCTATATAAATAGTTGTTAGCCTGTATTTTTGAGGAATGACAAAGAAAAATGCATACATTTTCAGTAGAGATACAGTTTTTTTTCCCCCAAATGTTTTAGATCTGCAGCTGTTTGATGAATGTAGAACACATAGACATGGACTGACTATAGCCTCTTTTGAGGGGAGTTTTCTTATTTATTTGTGAATGTATTCTAGAATAGTATCTGTAGTCGTATTTGTATCAACTGTGGGAACTAAAAGATGATAAGAGTATATAATTAAGTTTTTTCTAAAATTTATTTATTTTAATACATGTTTGCAGTCCATAATAATTACGTTCTATGTGTGAAGTTGGTACATATACATAAAATGCTTCAATTATTTTTTTTTGTGCCTCCTTTCCCTTCTCTCCCTCCCTCTTTGAATCTTATAATCCTCTTATCACCTGAGAAAGACCCACCACTCTACTTCCTATTATCTTTTATTTTGCTCTTCATTTATACATTTTATATAAAATAACTTATATACTATTTAAGCTTGTGGGTCTGATTTATTTCACTTAACATTTTTGTCACAAGGTACATCTGTTTTTTTCTGCCTCCAAGATTTCTCTTTTCTTTCATGTCTTCACTAATAACAAAGGTTGAGTAGTATAGAATTACAAGTTCTTGTGCAGCAGCAATGATATTTTTGTAGTCTCTGTGTGGTGTGTGTGTGTGTGTGTGTGTGTGTGTGTGTGTGTGGATGTAGGTCAGCGACTTCTTGATATAAGGCTACTGAACAATGGATAAATTTACTTTGGAAAAGTTGGATAGATTTGTCTATTTGAAAAATAAAGGAAAAAAGTAAAAACTGATAATTGGGAAGAACACATTGGTAGCAATGCATTTCTACCAATAAGAAGCTATGTGGTACATGCTTATAGGCGTGTGGTACATGCTTATAAGCCCTAGTGATTTAGGATGATTCCAAGTCTGAGTAGCCTAGGCAACTTAGCAAAACACAGTCTCATGTCTAAAGGGAAAGAAAAGAGAGAAAGGAGGGAGAGGAAGGAAAACAAGGAAGAAAAAGGAAAAGTAAAGGTCTGGGAATGTGTCTTAGTGATAGGGCACCCCTGGGTTTGATCCCCAGTACTACCCCCCTCAAAGCACCCATTAATAACACCCATTAATAAATGAACATATAACATAAATCATATTCCAAATAAAGGAGAAATCAGGCAGGTGCAGTGATGCACAGTGGAAGTCCCAGCTACCTAGGAGGCTGAGACAAGAGGATCACCTGAGGCTGGGAGGTTAAGGCCTCCCAGGGAAAGATCTCTTAAAAAAAAGAATTGGGTTGGTAGAACACTTGCCTTTAGCATGTGGTAGGTCCTGAGTTAAGTCCATGGTGGTGGAAGGAAAAACAAAGATAAAATTGGGATGACTATAGAGTATTTGCTCAGCAAGTATAAATGTCTGGATTCAATCCCAAGCATTACACACTGTCATCATGATCATTCTCCTCTTAGGAATTCTTAAATTTTTTATAAAAAATTAAATAGCAGTAGATATGAAAAGAGATTATTAGTATTAACTAAAGTAGTATAAACAAAATGGGTGGAAGTGATTTTTTAAAACAAAATTTGCAAAATTAAAAAGATTGTTAATAACTAATAGGGGAAAATTGATAATATGTATTAACATAGGTGAAGTAGTTTGGCACTTATATTGCTAGTAAGAATCTGAACATGTGAATACTCTTAATATTTTTAATTCTAGGGATACATCCCATATACATGATTTTAATATTTTTCAAATTTCAAATGTATTTCCACCAACAGGTTAAGAGTAACATGAATTATGCTGACTGAAATATTAGGAGCTGGGGCAATGCTCTGTGGAATAAGCACTTCCCTGGAAAGCAAAAGGGCCTGAATTCAATCCCCTTTTTTCTGCAAAAAAAAAGAAAAATGGAAAAAAAGAAACATTAGGCATCCATGAAAATATTATGTTACATATAATTATATGTTATAATATGAGAAGATAAGTCACAATATATTGTTAAGTTGACTAATAGTTAGTTTGTCACTATTTAGGATTTTGAATGTACTGAAGCATGAACTAGTGATCACTGAGATAAAACAATGAAATAATTTTGATTTTTAAAAAGTAATATTATTCTATTTGACCCAGCTATTCCCCTTATAGATATCTTCCTGAAAGAGTTAAAAGCATATTACAGTGATGCATACATACCCATGTTTCTAGCAGCATAGTTCATTAATAGCTAAATCTTGGTGGAGACCTATATGTCCATCAGGAGATGAATGGATAAAGAAAATGAGGTACTTTGATGCAATGGACTGCTATTCTGCCATAAAAAACCAAATTTGAGTCTGTAGGAAAGTGGATCCAAAAAATAAATGAAAGTGGGTGCACCTTGAAACCATAATGTTCATTGAAATCAATCACCACAAGCTTAAACATCACGTTTTGTTTTGTTTTTTTTTTTTGTATGAGAAACCCAAAATAAAAATAAAGAGCAAAATAATAGAAATAATAGATGAGATCATTAAAAAAAAAAGAGAGAAATCTTCTATAAACGTAAGAGATGAAGGAAGGGGCTAAAGGAGAGGGTGGGGAGGGAAAGGGGATGAAAAGCCAGTGAAGATGTGTTATGTACATATACTAACTCCTTAGGAGGAATGGGATCATACTGTACAATATATATTAGTAAAAAATTAAAGTTGAAAAAATACAAAGGAGTTCTCAGAAGGCAACCATAGACTTTTTTTTTTTTTTTTTAATTTTGTACAGGGTCTACAGGGTCTCACTACGTAGATCAGACTCCTAGTGAGATTTTTCCTGTTTTCAGCCTCCAAAGTACTAGGATTATAGCCCCACAACACCATGTTCAGTCTCAGTCACTGTCTCAGGGTCTCAGCATGTCCTGGGGGTGGGGCTGGCATGGTGTGCTGGGGTCCTTGTGCCTGCCTGAGCAGGCGCTTAAATCCACTGTGTTATCTGGCCGGACCAAGCATAGACTTATAATGAACTTTTAATAAAGTTCTTGCTCATCTGAAGAAAAAAAAAAAAGAAAGAAAGAAATATTAGGTGGGCCTGTTGGTGTGCACCTATAATCCTAGTATTCAGGAGGTCTAGATAAAAAAGATTTCTAGTTCAATCATGAAACTGTCTCAGAAACCAAAGTTATTAAATTCTGATGCATTATTTAAGTGTTCCCCCTACTTCTCTGACTTCCAGGACTGGGGATTGAACCCTGAGCTACATCTGCAGCCATTCTTATTTTTTATTTTGAGACAGACTCTGACGAGATTAGCTTACTTAATAAAAAAAATATGTTTATATGTTTTGAGCAATATATAAGACTTATAGTTGTCAGGTAGATATAAGAACCAGATATAAGAAATACTAATAAGTTGGCAAGGATGAACTTTGAGCAAGGTACTTAAATATTCTAAGCCATTACACATAAACTGAGGTGCTAATGATGCTTTTGTTTATAGGATTATTGAGAGAATTAAATGCAGTAATGCATATATAAAGTACTTAGTAAGTCTCTGAAAATGTTAGATGGGTTACTATCATTGCTCTTACCAGAATAGGAAATAAGAGACATGAAATGACAAATTGGAAAGGGAATACTAAGAAAGAAAAAAAAAAAAGAAAAGAAGGAAAGTGGATCTTTTTAACATCCTTTTTTAAAAAAAATTCTTTCAAATACTTACTACTTCCAACATTCGTGGTAAACCTTTTTATGCACTAATTGGATTTTTTTATTTAAAATTTTTAAATCATTTAGTTATTTATTTACTTATTTGGTGCAGAGTCTTCACTACGCAGCTTAGACTCATAGTGATCCTCCTGTTTCAGCCTCCTCAGCACTGGGATTACAGGCATGCACCACCACACCTGGTTTCAGTGGCTGGCACTGCTTTGGGACCAGCCAGGCATGACATACTGGGACTCAGACTCAAGTCCTTGTGCTTGCCAGACAGGTGCTTAGAGTGCTGAGCTCTCTCCAACCTACTGAGATTTCTGTAGCTAGCTTTTCCTGTTTAGTCTGAAAGGGTTTTCTTTAGATGCCATGCAAGTTAAAAGAGAGGATTTCAAGGCTAGATATTTTTCTCAGAATAGAGTAATCTTATATGGGCTCATTAAGTGACAGATTGATCTACCTTGATACAGAGATTATAAAGAGATTTCAAAGTGATATATTTGAGAACCATTGTTCTAGTGTAGGAGATTACTAAATATGTAACTTAATAAACTCAGAGTCTTTAAATAATCCTGTATACTATCTCATGAATGCTGTTTGCTTTCATGGTTACTTGTGATAGTTCCTGTCCTTATAAGGTTTTGTTATGTGATTTTATTTCTGAAAATAATCATGTATTCTCTGTTAATTTGTTTTTTCAGAATACATTAAGATGGCTGATCATTATGTGCCTGTGCCTGGAGGACCAAACAACAACAACTATGCAAATGTGGAATTAATTCTTGACATTGCTAAAAGGATCCCAGTACAAGTAAGAGCATTATTTGAAAGGAAATTCAGCTGTTTTAAGTTAGGGGAAGAGTATATCCAGGGAATGTTTAAAATATCTTTTCTGAAAATTCTTACCTTCCTTTATGTGGGATAACCCACAGGAAAAGAAAAAAAAGGATAAAAAAGGGAATGATTAAAATAAACATAATAGAAATAGGTTTGAAGGTTCTTTCACAATTTTTTTTTAAATTCTATGCATCTTCCAGTTATCCCAACTAAGTGCAAATTACTTCCTATGGATTATTCTTAACTTAGAATAAGATGGTGATTTTAGAAATAGATTGTTTGTTTTTATCACATGGTTAGGAAGCTTAGGTTAAGTACCTTAAAGCTCAATAAGGAAAAAAATGTCTAGACTTAAGTGGCAGTATAATTACTAGATAGAAAGGTGAAGTTGGGTGACCAAAATAATTGAATATGTGAAAGATGGCCAGTATTTTTTTACTAGCAGAAATGCTACAAATTGAATTTCATAGAAAGCAACAAGAGTAGCTTGATCTGAATATCAATTTCACCTTGGATTTAACCTCAGGAATTTTGCCATATTGAACTGCTTGTGCTCTATAAAAAAATTTGCCAGCAACCAAGAATAAAGGCTGAATTAAGCATGAATTGCTATAGAACTAATTGTACTTCATTTAGTAGCACCAGCCTAAATAGAGAATAAGGCAGTTTATGGTTTTCTTGATATGGATTTTAAGAATGAATCACGTTGTTTTTCCTTACAGGCAGTGTGGGCAGGTTGGGGCCATGCTTCTGAGAATCCTAAGCTGCCAGAACTTCTCTTGAAAAATGGTATTGCCTTCATGGGTAGGTAGTTCCTGTCTTTCTTTTTCCTTTTGTTGATTGTAGCCATATTCCATTTTTTAAAAATTTATTTATTACAGTGTCTCGCTACACATCACGGACTCTTTTTTTTTTTTTTTTTTTTTTTAAATGGTGAAAAAGTTTATTTGAATAACAAAAAGTGACAGGTGGGGATACTCACCACTATACTAATGAGGACGGGCTGCATGAATAACAAAAAGTGAAGAGAAACTAGCTCTGTAAAAAACTTGGGCGGAATAAAAGAAAGAAAAGGAAGTACAGGGCTGGGGAGAGCTCAACGGTCTAAGCACCTGCCTGGCAAGCTCAGGGACCTTGGTACTGCATGTTGTATTGTGTGCCATACCAGCCACCAAAACCTGGCCTGGTGGTGCATACCTATAATCCAGCACTGGGGAGGCTGAGATAGGAAGAGAACTGTTAGTGTGAGCTGCACAGTGAGACCTTGTACCAAATCAATCAATCTTTTTAAAAAATTAAGGATAAATAAAAGAAAAAGAAGTATATTCTGAGAAACATAGGGTGGGCTATCACAATGAAAGCCACAGTAGCCTTACTTTCTTCCATGTACTGGGCTTGTTTTTCCTTTTTTTTTTTTCCCCCAAATCTGTCAGTAACTTTCAGAGGAACCTTCTTCAGTTCTTTTCCCTCCTTTTGCTCACTCTTACCGTGCCTATCACACTTTGTTGTATTTTCTTTTTGGGCGGAACTGGGAATTGAACTTAGGTCCTTGCACTTGTCAGGGAAGCGCTTATTCCACTGTGCCATCTTCCCACATTGTATTTTCTATCCCTGGGTTACTTTCTCTGCAATCTGAAAAATGGTTTCTGAAACAATGTCCTTTTAAAACCTTTGCCAATAATCTCAAAATAATATATGGAGGAAGGACCTGTTTTTAGATAAGATAATTGAATGCTTACTATATCTTGGCAGTGTGCCTATAAATGTGAATCAGCACCTTTATATTTAAATACTAAGGTTATGTTCCTATGGATAACGACTATTTCTTCTAACTTTTCAGCTCTCATTATGGCAGAAAAATTGAAATTATATGGCTCAAAATGTTTCTCTCTTGGAGAGTATCCAACATGCTCATTTAGGCTGTATAAACATTAGTAAAGATAATTCCCTTCTTTGGGTTCTCCTGACACCAGTGAGGGTCAGTATTTCAGATTTGAGTCCCTAAACTTTATCATTCGTACTTAGTATATAGGTTAAAAAAATACTTCATTAATTAATAAAGGCAGATTCATGAAAGTTGATAAAATAGGATTTCTCAGGAATTCAAGTCAGCACATTTTTATGCAGTTGTGCTCTCATTATATACAAACAGCTTACTACACTGCATTTTAGAAAGGGTACAAAGAGGAGTCAAAGCACAGATGTCCCAGAAATCAAATTTTTTTTATCTCCATGTTATGTGATACTAGAGGAACAAGACAAATGCTAAACTAATTATAATACAGGGCAAAATGTGTGCCAGAGACGATGCAGGAATCTTACAACTGTGTTTTCCTATTTTTTTATTAGGTCCTCCAAGCCAGGCCATGTGGGCTTTGGGGGATAAGATTGCATCTTCCATTGTAGCTCAAACTGCAGGTATTCCAACTCTTCCCTGGAGTGGCAGTGGTAAGAATTGTTTTTTCTTTGTACCTTGGAGTGCAGAAAAGCTCAGTAGGATATTTGGGACCATGCCATGGGATCTTAGTTGGTTTAAAACATGTTAGGATTCTTGATAAGAAATAAATCCTGGGGCTGGCCAGATGGCTCAGCAGACTAAAGCACCTGCTTAGTCAGAGCGCAGCTGCCAGGGTTCGATGCCCAGTTTGTCATGCTGGCCCTGCCACCGGGGCACACTGATTGAGATTGGGCACAGTGGCACGCGCCTTTAATGCCAGTACTGGGGAGGCTGAAAACAGGAGGATCACTATGAGTCCGATCTATGTAGTGAGATCCTGTAGACCCTGTACTAAATACATTTTTAAAAAAAGAAAGAAACAGAATCCTGGTCTCCTGGCTTAGTACACCTGTGATTTTTATCATGTCTTAGGAATATAACTTTAATTCCAGGCAAACAGATGTTAAACTGTGATCTGGAATGATTTTAGGGGTTAACTTGGGAAAATTCATATTGTTTGGGGAGCTCAGAGCTACTTGAGGTAGGCTAGAGTCTTCCTTAGAGACAAGTTTCTAGGAGGAATAAGGTCTTTGGATCGCTTAGGCCTGGCCTGGATCACCAGGAAAAACCTAAAACTCTAAAAACCTAACATTTATCTGCCAGCATTTTCTTGATTTCAGCACATGATTGACTGATGATTTGGTTTGCCTAGTACCATTTAGCCTCAGTTGCCCTTGCTGTAGAAAATGATGGATATCATTAATCAACCTTTCTTCTAGATATGCAAAGGGCTGAAAGAAAGCTTGTAAATGATTTGTTCTTGACAGATCCCTTAAGCAGTGCCGTATGGATTATTTTAGCTGATAAAAATATGAACTTTCCTTTCTTAGTGGTCATGTATACTGAGTGAACTTATACTAAAACCTTTTTTTAAAAATAAGAATGACCATTGTCTAGAGACTGAACAACAGATTTGAACCCTTGTTACTCTGGCTCTCCAGAGGAATTGCAATATCCTCTTCAGATCTGCTGGGTCAAATAGTTTAAAAGGTTGAATTTGTTCTTGTTTGAATGTAGAGGCCATAGTGTTCCCCTTGAGGCTGAGTACTGGGGCATTGGGGAAGCATGCAATCATGTCTCTGTTGAGGCCAATAAAACTGCAATTTCCATTTCCAAGGGCTCATAAAGATTGAATTATTTCTTAGACCTCTGGCTCTGAAGCAGCCCTGAACACACAAATTGAAGGTATTTTTGCCTGCTGGGTTGCAGTGAAAAGTCTGCCTTTTTTTTTTTTTTTTTTTTTTTTTGGTTTTATATGTCCTTGTGTTTTTATAAGTTGCTCCCTGTTAGCTCTCCTGGCTTTTCCAGCGAAAGAACCCAAATTGCCAGCTCATGCTATGGCTCAATATTATTAACTCCAAGGACTGATTAGGGTTTTACAGCACCTTCTTTTATCTGCCTTCAATGTTGGATAAATATTTTAAAGACAGTGTAGCAGAAAAATGGACTTGAGCTCCTGTAGTTGCTCTCAAGTTACTGTTGTGTATTGCAGGTCTTCGTGTGGACTGGCAGGAAAATGATTTTTCGAAACGTATCTTAAATGTTCCACAGGAACTCTATGAAAAAGGTTATGTGAAGGATGTGGATGATGGGCTGAAGGTAGGTTACTAACCTTTCACCTGTCCAGTTATAGTTCCAAATATGGGGATATGGAGCCTGGATCATGATAGTACATACCCATGAGAGCATGAGTGTTAGACAATTATGCAGTATAGTTTATTAAATATAGAGTGGAGAAATGATTTTAAACTTCACCAGTTTAAATTATCTTTGAAGCAAGTTGCTGATCTGGACAGAATATTTCTTGGGCAGTAAGATCAGTGTTTTAAGGATGTTTTGATTTTTCCTTTCCTTACCACTCTTTAGATGTAAGGGTTGCCCCTGAGCAACACACTTCTTCCCCTGCTTGAGTTCAGAAAAAGACACGTATGGGTCAGAATGTCAGCTTTATTACAAAAGAGATGTTAGTAAAGATGTCTTAAATCAAAAATGCATAGCAGCAGTGAGATTCATAAACTGAGTGCCAGAATTAACCAACCTCACTCTGCCATTGATTACTGGTAATGCTGAATGACCGTAGATTTTTCTCTTCAGAGACATGGCTTTTGTCACTGAGTTTGTGGACTGATATATAATGGGAAAAGACTGAGCAGTTTATGCTTAATTCTCCTTCCAAATTGGCCAGTCACGTAATTTATGCTTTTCCTTTAGGGAGGAATGAAAGAGTAAGCCAGGAGAGGCTGAAAGTATTACTACTAATTATTATCCGTCTATGTAGAAACATGAACTCAGACAAAAGGAGATCCTTTCCCTAAAATTACCTTTACTTCCCTTAAAATTTTCTCTAGTTTGTACCCCACTCACTTTTTAAAAATTGTTTATTTTTATAATTTTGTTTTTTGCTAATGGGAATTGAGCTCAAGACCATATGCTTGCTAGGCAGACACTTGTGCCGCTGTGCTATAATCCCCAACTCACCTATTTATTTTTGAGACAGTGTCTCATTATGTAGTTCAGGCTAGCCTTCAGTTCATTCTGTAGTCCAGACTGACCTCAAACTCATGGCTATCCTGCCTCAAACTTCCAAGTGCTGGGATTCCAGAGGTGCACCACCATGCCTGTCCCCTTTCTACTTTTTTTTTTTGGCGGTACAGGGGATTGAACTCAGGACCCTGTACTTGCCAGGTAAGGGCTTATTCTACTGAGCTATCTCCCTGGCCCCTCCCCTTTCACTTTTTAACTGCTTGGAAATGTCATCTGTGTCTCAGGTACATGATGAAAC